>CM065677.1:612500-617500 GCA_033220385.1 Triplophysa yarkandensis | reverse complement strand
TAGGGTTAGATAAGTTTAGGGATTAGGCGTTAGGTTAGGTCAGGTAAGGGTTAGGTTAGGTTAGGTTAGATTAGGGTTAGGTTAGGGTTAGGGTTAGGGTTATGGTTTTGGTAAGGGTAAGGGTAAGGGAAAGGAAAAGGGAAAGGGTAAGGGTAAGGGTTAGGGTTAGGGCTAGGGTTAGGTTTGGTTTGGTTCGGTTCGGTTAGGGATAGGGTTAGGGTTAGGGTTAGGGTTAGGGTTAGGGTTAGGGTTAGGTTTAGGTTTAGGGTTAGGGTCAGGGTTGGGATAGGCATAGGGATAGGGATAGGGATAGGGATATGGATAGGGTTAGGGTAGGGTTAGGATTTATGATTTAGGATTGGGGTTAGGGTTAGGTTAGGTTAGGTTAGGTTAGGTTAGGTTAGGTTAGGTTAGATAAGGTTTGGTTAGGTTAGGTTAGGTTAGGTTTGGTTAGGGATAGGGTCAGGGTAAGCTTAAGGGTATGGGTAAGGGTAAGGGTAGGGTTAGGTTATGGGTTAGGGGTAATGGATCAGGGGTTAGGGTTGGGTTAAGGGTTAAGAGTTAGGAGTTAGGAGTTAGGAGTTAGGGGAAAGGGGTTGGGCTAGGTTAGGTTAGGTTAGGTTAGGTTAGGTTAGGTTAGGTTAGATTAGTTTAGGTTCGGGTTAGGGTTAGGGTCAGGTAAGGGTTAGGGTTAGGGTTAGGGTTAGGTTTATGGTAAGGGTTAGGTTAGGGTTAAAGTTAGGGATAGTTAAGGTTAGGGTTAGGGTCGGGTCAGGTCAGGGTTAGGGTTTGGGTTAGGGTTAAGGTTAGGGGTAAATAAGGTTAGGGTTAGGGGTTAGGGTTAGATTAGGTTCAGGATTAGACGTAGGGTTAGGGTTAGGTTAGGTTAGGTTAGGTTAGGTTAGGTTAGGTTAGGGTTAGGGTTAGGGTTAGGGTTAGGGTCAGGTAAGGGTTAGGGTTAGGTTTATGGTAAGGGTTAGGTTAGGGTTAAAGTTAGGGTTAGATAAGGTTAGGGTTAGGGGTTAGGGTTAGGATTAGGGTTAGATAGGGTTAGGGATTAGGCATAAGGGTTAGGGTTAGGTTAGGTTAGGTTAGGTTAGGTTAGGTTAGGTAAGGTTAGGTTAGGTTAGGGTAGTTTAGGCTAGGTTAGGGTTAGGGTTAGGTTAGGGTAGGGTAGGGTAGGGTAGGGTAGATAAGGGTAGGGTAGGATTAGGATTAGGATTAGGATTAGGATTAGGATTAGGATTAGGATTAGGATTAGGATTAGGATTAGGAATAGGATTAGGGTTAGGGTAAGGGGCTAGGTTAGGTTAGGTTTGGTTAGGAATAGGGTTAGGGTAAGCATAAGGGTATGGGTAAGGGTAAGTGTAGGGTTAGGTTATGGGTTAGGGGTAATGGATTGGGGGTTTGGGTCGGGGTAAGGGTTAAGAGTTAGGAGTTAGGGGTAAGGGGTTTGGCTAGGTTAGGATAGATTAGGTTTGGTTAGGTTAGGTAAGATTAGGTTAGGTTATGTTAGGTTAGGTTAGGTTAGGTTAGGTTAGGGTTAGGGTTAGGGTTTGGGTTAGGTTTAAGGTAAGCGTTAGGTTAGGGTTAAGGTTAGGGTTAGATAAGGTTAGGCTTTGGGGTTAGGATTAGGGTTAGAAAGGGTTCGGGATTAGGGATTAGGGATTAGGCGTTAGGGTTAGGGAAGGGATGGGATGGGATGGGATGGGATGGGTTAGGTTAGGTTAGGTTAGGTTAGGTTAGGTTAGGGTTAGGTTAGGTTAGGTTAGGTTAGGTTAGGTTAGGTTAGGTTAGGTTAGGTTATGTTAGATTAGGTTAGGTTAGGTTAGGTTAGGTTAGGGTAAGGGTTAGGGTTAGGGTCATGGTTTGGTTATGGTAAGGTTAAGGGTTAGGGTAAATGGATCAGGGTTTAGGGTTGGGGTAAGGGTAAGGGTTAGGATTTAGGAGTTAGGGGTTAGGATTTAGGAGTTAGGAGTTAGGGGTTAGGGGTTAGGGGTTAGGGGTTAGGGGTTAGGAGTTAGGGGTTAGGGGTTAGGGGTTAGGGGTTAGGGTTAGGTTAGGTTAGGTTAGGTTAGGTTAGGTTAGGTTAGGCTAGGTTAGGTTAGGTTAGGCTAGGCTAGGTTAGGTTAGGTTAGGATAGGATAGGTTAGGTTAGGTTAGTTTAGGCTAGGTTAGGGTTAGGGTTAGGGTAGGGTTGGGTAGGGTAGGGTAGGATTAGGATTAGGATGAGGGTTAGGTTAGGGTTAGGGTAAGGGTAAGGGTTAGGATTTAGGATTTAGGAGTTAGGAGTTAGGGGTTAGGGGTTAGGCTAGGTTAGGTTAGGTTAGGTTAGGTTAGGTTAGGTTAGGTTAGGTTAGGTTAGGTTAGGCTAGGTTAGGTTAGGCTAGGCTAGGTTAGGTTAGGTTAGGTTAGGATAGGTTTGGTTAGGTTAGGTTAGGTTAGGTTAGGTTAGGTTAGGTTAGGTTCGGTTAGGGTTAGGGTGAGGGTCCGGTAAGGGTTAGGGTTAGGGTTAGGGTTAGGGATAGGTTTAGGGTAAGGGTTAGGGTTAGGCTAGGTTAGGTTAGGGTTAGGGTTAAGGTTAAGGTTAAGGTTAGGGTTAGGGTTAGGGTTAGGGTTAGGGTTAGGGATTAGGGATTAGGGATTAGGGATTAGGGATTAGGCGTTAGGGTTAGGGTTAGGTTAGATTAGGTTATTTAAGGTTAGGGTAAGGGTTAGGGTAAGGGTAAGGGTTTGGTTTGAGTTTGGGTTTGGGTTTGGGTTTGGGTTTGGGTTAGGGTTAGGGTGAGTGTAAGGTTAAGGGGTTAGGTTAGGTTAGGTTAGGTTAGGTTAGGTTAGGTTAGATTAGGTAAGGTTAGGTTAGGTTAGGTTAGGTTAGGTTAGGTTAGGTTAGATTAGATTAGGTAAGGTAAGGTTAGGTTAGGTTAGGTTAGGTTAGGTTAGGTTAGGTTAAGTTAAGTAAGGTTAGGTTAGGTTTGGTTTGGTTAGGGATAGGGTCAGGGTAAGCATAAGGGTAGGCGTAAGGGTAAGGGTAGGGTTAGGTTATGGGTTAGGGGTAATGGATCAGGGGTTAGGGTTGGGGTAAGGGGTAAGGGTTAAGAGTTAGGAGTTAGGAGTTAGGAGTTAGGAGTTAGGAGTTAGGAGTTAGGAGTTAGGAGTTAGGAGTTAGGAGTTATTAGTTAGGAGTTAGGGGTTAGGGGTTAGGAGTTAGGAGTTAGGGGTAAGGGGTTGGGTTAGGTTGGGTTAGGTTAGGGTTGGGGTTAGGGTCAGGTAAGGGTTAGGGTTAGGGTTAGGGTTAGGGAAAGGGATAGGGTAAGGGTTAGGGTTAGGGTTAGGGTTAGGTTTAGGGTAAGGGTAAGGGTAAGGGTTAGGGTTAGGTTAGGTTAGGTTAGGTTAGGTTAGGTTAGGTTAGGTTAGGGTTAAGGTTAGGGGTTAGGGTTAGGGATTAGGGATTAGGGATTAGGGATTAGGCGTTAGGGTTAGGGTTAGGTTAGGTTAGGTTAGGTTAGGTTAGGTTAGGTTAGTTAAGGTTAGGGTAAGGGTAAGGGTAAGGGTAAGGGTAAGGGTAAGGGTAAGGGTAAGGGTTAGGTTTGGGTTTGGGTTTGGGTTAGGGTTAGGGTTAGGGTAAGTGTAAGGATAAGGGTAAGGGTAAGGGTAAGGGGTTAGGTTAGGTTAGGTTAGGTTAGGTTAGGTTAGGTTAGATTAGGTAAGGTTAGGTTAGGTTAGGGTTAGGTTAGGGTTAAGGTTAGGGTTAAATAAAGTTAGGGTTAGGGGTTAGGGTTAGGATTAGATTGGGTTAAGGATTAGGCGTTAGGGTTAGGTTAGGTTAGGTTAGGTTAGGTTAGGTTAAGCTAGGTTAGGGTTAGGGTAAGGTAAGGTAAGGTAAGGTAAGGTAAGGGTTAGGGTTAGGGTTAGGGTAAGGGTTAGGGTTAGGTTAGGATTAGGGGTAGATAGGGTTAGGGATTAGGCGTTAGGATTAGGGATAGGTAAGGTTAGGTTAGGTTAGGGTAGGTTAGGTTAGGTTAGGTTAGTTTAGGTTTGGGTTTGGGTTAGGGTTAGGGTCAGGTAAGGGTTAGGGTTAGGGTTAGGGTTAGGGTCAGGTTAGGGTCAGGTAAGGGTTAGGGTTAGGTTTATGGAAAGGGTTAGGTTAGGGTTAAAGTTAGGGTTAGATAAGGTTAGGTTTAGGGTCAGGTCAGGTCAGGTCAGGGTTAGGGTTAGGGTTAAGGTTAGGGGTAAATAAGGTTAGGGTTAGGGGTTAGGGTTAGATTAGGTTCAGGATTAGACGTAGGGTTAGGGTTAGGTTAGGTTAGGTTAGGTTAGGGTTAGGGTTAGGGTTAGGGTTAGGTAAGGGTTAGGGTTAGGGTTAGGGTCAGGTAAGGGTTAGGGTTAGGTTTATGGTAAGGGTTAGGTTAGGGTTAAAGTTAGGGTTAGATAAGGTTAGGGTTAGGGGTTAGGGTTAGGATTAGGGTTAGATAGGGTTAGGGATTAGGCATAAGGGTTAGGGTTAGGTTAGGTTAGGTTAGGTTAGGTTAGGTAAGGTTAGGTTAGGGTAGTTTAGGCTAGGTTAGGGTTAGGGTTAGGGTAGGGTAGGGTAGGGTAGGGTAGGATTAGGATTAGGATTAGGATTAGGATTGGGAATAGGATTAGGGTTAGGGTTAGGGTAAGGGGCTAGGTTAGGTTAGGTTTGGTTAGGAATAGGGTTAGGGTAAGCATAAGGGTATGGGTAAGGGTAAGTGTAGGGTTAGGTTATGGGTTAGGGGTAATGGATTGGGGGTTTGGGTCGGGGTAAGGGTTAAGAGTTAGGAGTTAGGGGTAAGGGGTTTGGCTAGGTTAGGATAGATTAGGTTTGGATAGGTTAGGTAAGATTAGGTTAGGTTAGGTTAGGTTAGGTTAGGTTAGGTTAGGTTAGGTTAGGGTTAGGGTTAGGGTTAGGTTTAAGGTAAGGGTTAGGTTAAGGTTAAGGTTAGGGTTAGATAAGGTTAGGCTTCGGGGTTAGGATT
>CM065677.1:590000-610000 GCA_033220385.1 Triplophysa yarkandensis | reverse complement strand
GGTTAGGGTCAGGTAAGGGTTAGGGTTAGGTTTATGGTAAGGGTTAGGTTAGGGTTAAAGTTAGGGTTAGATAAGGTTAGGTTAAGGGTCAGGTCAGGTCAGGGTTAGGGTTAGGGTTAGGGTTAAGGTTAGGGGTAAATAAGGTTAGGGTTAAGGGGTTAGGGTTAGATTAGGTTCAGGATTAGACGTAGGGTTAGGGTTAGGTTAGGTTAGGTTAGGTTAGGGTTAGGGTTAGGGTTAGGTAAGGGTTAGGGTTAGGGTTAGGGTCAGGTAAGGGTTAGGTTTAGGTTTATGGTAAGGGTTAGGTTAGGGTTAAAGTTAGGGTTAGATAAGGTTAGGGTTAGGGTTAGGTTAGGTTAGGTTAGGTTAGGTTAGGTTAGGTTAGGTAAGGTAAGGTAAGGTTAGTTTAGGCTAGGTTAGGGTTAGGGTTAGGGTTAGGGTAGGGTAGGGTAGGGTACGGTAGGATTAGGATTAGAATTAGGATTAGGATTAGGATTAGGATTAGGATTAGGATTAGGGTTAGGTTAGGTTAGGGTAAGGGTAAGGGGCTAGGTTAGGTTAGGTTTAGTTAGGAATAGGGTTAGGGTAAGCATAAGGGTATGGGTAAGTGTAGGGTTAGGTTATGGGTTAGGGGTAATGGATTGGGGGTTAGGGTCGGGGTAAGGGTTAAGAGTTACGAGTTAGGGGTAAGGGGTTTGGCTAGGTAAAGATAGATAAGGTTGGGTTAGGTTAGGTTAGGGTTAGGGTTAGGGTTAGGTTTAAGGTAAGGGATAGGGTTAGGGTTAAGGTTAAAGTTAGATAAGGTTAGGCTTCGGGGTTAGGATTAGGGTTAGAAAGGGTTCGGGATTAGGGATTAGGGACTAGGGATTAGGCGTTAGGGTTAGGGATGGGATGGGATGGGATGGGATAGGTTAGGTTAGGTTAGGTTAGGTTAGGTTAGGTTAGGTTATGTTAGATTAGATTAGGTTAGGTTAGGTTAGGTTAGGTTAGGTTAGGTTAGGTTAGTGTAAGGGTAAGGCTAAGGGTAAGGGTTAGGGTTAGGGTTAGGGTTAGGGTTAGGGTTAGGTTAGGGTTAGGGTCATGGTTTGGTTATGGTAAGGTTAAGGGTTAGGGTAAATGGATCAGGGGTTAGGGTTGGGGTAAGGGTAAGGGTTAGGATTTAGGAGTTAGGGGTTAGGGGTAAGGGGTTTGGCTAGGTTAGGATAGATTAGGTTTGGTTAGGTTAGGTTAGGTTAGGTTAGGTTAGGTTAGGTTAGGTTAGGTTAGGTTAGGGTTAGGGTTAGGGTTAGGTTTAAGGTAAGGGTTAGGTTAGGGTTAAGGTTAGGATTAGATAAGGTTAGGCTTTGGGGTTAGGATTAGGGTTAGAAAGGGTTCGGGATTAGGGATTAGGGATTAGGCGTTAGGGTTAGGGAAGGGATAGGTTAGGTTAGGTTAGGTTAGGGTTAGGTTAGGTTAGGTTAGGTTAGGTTAGGTTAGGTTATGTTAGATTAGGTTAGGTTATGGTAAGGGTTAGGGTTAGGGTTAGGTTAGGGTTAGGGTCATGGTTTGGTTATGGTAAGGTTAAGGGTTAGGGTAAATGGATCAGGGGTTAGGGTTGGGGTAAGGGTTAGGATTTAGGAGTTAGGGGTTAGGGGTTAGGGGTTAGGCTAGGCTAGGTTAGGTTAGGCTAGGTTAGGTTAGGTTAGGTTAGGTTAGGTAAGGTTAAGTTAGGTTAGGTTAGGTTAGGTTAGGTTAGTTTAGGCTAAGTTAGGGTTAGGGTTAGGGTTAGGGTAGGGTAGGGTAGGATTAGGATTAGGATGAGGGTTAGGTTAGGGTTAGGGTAAGGGTAAGGGTAAGGGTAAGGGTTAGGATTTAGGAGTTAGGGGTTAGGGGTTAGGCTAGGTTAGGTTAGGTTAGGTTAGGTTAGGTTAGGTTAGGTTAGGTTAGGCTAGGTTAGGCTAGGTTAGGTTAGGTTAGATTAGGTTAGGTTAGGTTAGGTTCGGTTAGGGTTAGGGTTAGGGTTAGGGTTAGGTTTAGGGTAAGGGTTAGGGTTAGGCTAGGTTAGGTTAGGGTTAAGGTTAGGGTTAGGGGTTAGGGTTAGGGATAGGGATTAGGGATTAGGGATTAGGGATTAGGGATTAGGGATTAGGGATTAGGGATTAGGGATTAGGGATTAGGGATTAGGCGTTAGGGTTAGGGTTAGGTTAGGTTATTTAAGGTTAGGGTAAGGGTAAGGGTTAGATAGGGTTAGGGATTAGGCGTTAGGATTAGGGATATGTAAGGTTAGGTTAGGTTAGGTTGGTTAGGTTAGTTTAGGTTTGGGTTAGGGTTAGGGTCAGGTAAGGGTTAGGGTTAGGGTTAGGGTCAGGTTAGGGTCAGGTAAGGGTTAGGGTTAGGGTTAGGTTTATGGTAAGGGTTAGGTCAGGGTTAAATTTAGGGTTAGATAAGGTTAGGGTTAGGGTCAGGTCAGGTCAGGTCGGGTTAGGGTTAGGGTTTGGGTTAGGGTTAAGGTTAGGGGTAAATAAGGTTAGGGTTAGGGGTTAGGGTTAGATTACATTCAGGATAAGTCGTAGGGTTAGGGTTAGGGTTAGGTTAGGTTAGGTTAGGTTAGGTTAGGTTAGGTTAGGGTTAGGGTTAGGGTCAGGTAAGAGTTATGGTTAGGGTTAGGGTTAGGGTTAGGGTTAGGGTTAGGGTCAGGTAAGGGTTAGGGTTAGGGTTAGGTTTATGGTAAGGGTTAGGTTAGGGTTAAAGTTAGGGTTAGATAAGGTTAGGGTTAGGGGTTAGGATTAGGGTTAGGATTGGGGTTAGATAGGGTTAGGGATTAGGCATAAGGGTTAGGGTTAGGTTAGGTTAGGTTAGGTTAGGTTAGGTTAGGTTAGGTTAGGTAAGGTTAGGTTAGGTTAGGTTAGGTTAGGTTAGGTTAGGTTAGGTTAGTTTAGGCTAGGTTAGTTTAGGCTAGGTTAGGGTTAGGGTAGGGTAGGGTAGGGTAGGGTAGGGTTGGATTAGGATTAGGGTTAGGTTAGAGTAAGGGTAAGGGTAAGGGTAAGGGGCTAGGTTAGGTTAGGTTTGGTTAGGAATAGGGTTAGGGTAAGCATAAGGGTATGGGTAAGGGTGAGTGTAGGGTTAGGTTATGGGTTAGGGGTAATGGATTGGGGGTTAGGGTTTGGGTAAAGGTTAAGAGTTACGAGTTAGGGGTAAGGGGTTTGGCTGGGTAAAGATAGATTAGGTTGGGTTAGGTTAGGTTAGGTTAGGTTAGGTTAGGTTAGGTTAGGTTAGGGTTAGTGTTAGGGTTAGGGTTAGGTTTGCGGTAAGGGTTAGGTTAGGGTTAAGGTTAGAGTTAGATAAGGTTAGGCTTCGGGGATAGGATTAGGGTTAGAAAGGGTTCGGGATTAGGGATTAGGGATTAGGCGTTATGGTTAGGGATGGGATAGGTTAGGTTAGGTTAGGTTAGGGTTAGGTTAGGTTAGGTTAGGTTAGGTTAGGTTATGTTAGAATAGATTAGATTAGGTTAGGTTAGGTTAGGTTAGGTTAGGTTAGGTTAGGTTAGGGTTAGGGTAAGGGTAAGGGTAAGGGTAAGGGTAAGGGTTAGGGTTAGGTTAGGGTTAGGGTCATGGTTTGGTTATGGTAAGGTTAAGGGTTAGGGTAAATGGATCAGGGGTTAGGGTTGGGGTAAGGGTAAGGGTAAGGGTAAGGGTAAGGGTTAGGATTTAGGATTTAGGAGTTAGGGGTTAGGGGTAAAGGGTTTGGCTAGGTTAGGATAGACTATGGTTTGGTTTGGTTTGGTTTGGTTTGGTTTGGTTTGGTTAGGTTAGGGTTAGTGTTAGGGTTAGGTTTAAGGTAAGGGTTAGGTTAGGGTTAAGGTTAGGGTTAGATAAGGTTAGGCTTCGAGGTTAGGATTAGGGTTAGAAAGGGTTCGGGATTAGGGATTAGGGATTAGGGATTAGGCGTTAGGGTTAGGGATGGGATAGGTTAGGTTAGGTTAGGTTAGGTTAGGTTAGGGTTAGGTTAGGTTAGGTTAGGTTAGGTTAGGTTAGGTTATGTTAGATTAGGTTAGGTTAGGGTAAGGGTTAGGGTTAGGGTTAGGGTTAGGTTAGGGTTAGGGTCATGGTTTGGTTATGGTAAGGTTAAGGGTTAGGGTAAATGGATCAGGGGTTAGGGTTGGGGTAAGGGTAAGGGTAAGGGTTAGGATTTAGGGGTTAGGGGTTAGGGGTTAGGGGTTAGGGGTTAGGGGTTAGGGGTTAGGGGTTAGGGGTTAGGCTAGGTTAGGTTAGGTTAGGTTAGGTTAGGTATGGTTAAGTTAGGTTAGGTTAGGTTAGGTTAGGTTAGGTTAGGTTAGGTTAGGTTAGGTTAGTTTAGGCTAGGTTAGGGTTAGGGTTAGGGTAGCGTAGGGTAGGGTAGGATTAGGATGAGGGTTAGGTTAGGTTAGGGTTAGGGTAAGGGTAAGGGTAAGGGTAAGGGTAAGGGTAAGGGTTAGGATTTAGGAGTTAGAGGTTAGGGGTTAGGGGTTAGGGGTTAGGGGTTAGGTTAGGTTAGGTTAGGCTAGGTTAGGTTAGATTAGGTAAGGTTAGGTTAGGTTAGGTAAAGTTAGGTTAGGTTTGGTTATGGATAGGGTCAGGGTAAGCATAAGGGTAGGCGTGAGGGTAAGGGTAGGGTTAGGTTATGGGTTAGGGGTAATGGATCAGGGGTTAGGGTTGGGGTAAGGGGTAAGGGTTAAGGGTTAAGAGTTAGGAGTTAGGAGTTAGGAGTTAGGAGTTAGGAGTTAGGAGTTAGGAGTTAGGGGTAAGGGGTTGGGCTAGGTTAGGTTAGGTTAGGTTAGGTTAGGTTGGGTTAGTTTAGGGTTAGGGTTAGGGTTAGGGTTAGGGTTAGGGTTAGGGTCAGGTAAGGGTTAGGGTTAGGGATAGGGATAGGGTAAGGGTTAGGGTTAGGGTTAGGCTTAGGTTTAGGGTTAGGGTTAGGGTTAGGTTAGGGTTAGGGTTAGGGTTAGGTTTAGGGTAAGGGTTAGGGTTAGATAAGGTTAGGGTTAAGGCTAGGGTTAGATAAGGTTAGGGTTCGGGGTTAGGATTAGGGTTAGATAGGTTTAGGGATTAGGCGTTGGGTTAGGTTAGGTTAGGTTAGATTAGGGTTAGTTTAGGGTTAGGGTTAGGGTTATGGTTTTGGTTTTGGTTATGGTTAGGTTAAGGGTTAGGGTTAGGGTTAGGGTAAGTGTAAGGGTGAGGGTGAGGGTAAGGGTAAGGGTAAGGGTAAGGGTTAGGGTTAGGGCTAGGGTTAGGTAAGGTTAGGTTTGGTTTGGTTTGGTTCGGTTAGGGTTAGGGTTAGGGTTAGGGTTAGGTTTAGGTTTAGGGTTATGGTTAGGGTCAGGGTTGGGATAGGGATAGGGATAGGGATAGGGTAAGGGTAGGGTAAGGATTTATGATTTAGGATTGGGGTTAGGGTTAGGTTAGGTTAGGTTAGGTTAGGTTAGGTTAGGTTAGGTTAGGTTCGGTTAGGGTTAGGGTGAGGGTCCGGAAAGGGTTAGGGTTAGGGTTAGGGTTAGGGTTAGGGTTAGGGTTAGGTTTAGGGTAAGGGTTAGGGTAAGGGTTAGGCTAGATTAAGGTTAGGGTAAGGGGTTAGGGTTAGGGTTAGGGTTAGGTTTAGGGATTAGGGATTAGGGATTAGGGATTAGGGATTAGGGATTAGGGATTAGGGATTAGGCGTTAAGGTTAGTGTTAGGTTAGGTTATTTAAGGTTAGGGTAAGGGTAAGGGTTAGGGTAAGGGTAAGGGTAAGGGTTAGGTTTGAGTTTGGGTTTGGGTTTGGGTTAGGGTTAGGGTTAGGTTAGGTTAGGTTAGGTTAGGTTAGATTAGGTAAGGTTAGGTTAGGTTAGGTTAGGTCAGGTTAGGTTAGGTTAGGTTAGGTTAGGTAAGGTTAGGTTTGGTTAGGGATAGGGTCAGGGTAAGCATAAGGGTAGGCGTGAGGGTAAGGGTAGGGTTAGGTTATGGGTTAGGGGTAATGGATCAGGGGTTAGGGTTGGGGTAAGGGGTAAGGGTTAAGAGTTAGGAGTTAGGAGTTAGGAGTTAGGAGTTAGGAATTAGGAGTTAGGGGTAAGGGGTTGGGCTAGGTTAGGTTAGGTTAGGTTAAGTTAGGTTAGGTTGGGGTAAGGGTTAGGGTTAGGGTTAGGGTCAGGTAAGGGTTAGGGTTAGGGATAGGGATAGGGATAGGGTAAGGGTTAGGGTTAGGGTTAGGGTTAGGGTTAGGGTTAGGGTTAGGGTTAGGGTTAGGTTAGGGTTAGGTTAGGATAGGGTTAGGTTCAGGATTAGACGTAGGGTTAGGGTTAGGTTAGGTTAGGTTAGGTTAGGTTAGGTTAGGTTAGGGTTAGGGTTAGGGTCAGGTAAGGGTTAGGGTTAGGGTTAGGTTTATGGTAAGGGTTAGGTTAGGGTTAAAGTTAGGGTTAGATAAGGTTAGGGTTAGGGGTTAGGGTTAGGGTTAGGATTAGGGTTAGATAGGGTTAGGGATTAGGCATAAGGGTTAGGGTTAGGTTAGGTTAGGTTAGGTTAGGTTAGGTTAGGTTAGGTAAGGTTAGGTTAGGTTAGTTTAGGCTAGGTTAGGGTTAGGGTTAGGGTAGGGTAGGGTAGGGTAGGGTAGGATTAGGATTAGGATTAGGATTAGGATTAGGATTAGGATTAGGATTAGGATTAGGATTAGGATTAGGGTTAGGTTAGGGTAAGGGTAAGGTTAAGGGGCTAGGTTAGGTTAGGTTTGGTTAGGAATAGGGTTAGGGTAAGCATAAGGGTATGGGTAAGTGTAAGTGAAGGGTTAGGTTATGGGTTAGGGGTAATGGATTGGGGGTTAGGGTCGGGGTAAGGGTTAAGAGTTACGAGTTAGGGGTAAGGGGTTTGGCTAGGTAAAGATAGATTAGGTTGGGTTAGGTTAGGTTAGGTTAGGTTAGGTTAGGTTAGGTTAGGTTAGGGTTAGGGTAAGGGTTAGGTTAGGGAAAGTGTAAGGGTAAGGGGTTAGGTTAGACTAGGTTAGGTTAGGTTAGGTTTGGTTAGGGATAGAAATGGGGTTAGGGTAAGCGTAAGGGTAAGGGTAGGGTTAGGTTATGTGTTATGAGTTAGGATTAGGGTCAGGTAAGGGTTAGGTTAGGTTAGGTTAGGTTAGAGTTAGGGTTAGGGTTAGGGTAAGGTAATGTAAGGGTTAGGGTTAGGGTTAGGGTTAGGGTTAGGGTAAGGGTTAGGGTTAGGTTAGGATTAGAGTTAGATAGGGTTAGGGATTAGGCGTTAGGATTAGGAATAGGTTAGGTTAGGTTAGGTTAGGTAAGGTTAGGTTAGGTTAGGTTAGGTTAGGTTAGGTTAGGTTAGGTTAGGTTAGGTTAGTTTAGGTTTGGGTTAGGGTTAGGGTTAGGGTCAGGTAAGGGTTAGGGTTAGGGTCAGGTTAGGGTCAGGTAAGGGTTAGGGTTAGTGTTAGGGTTAGGGTTAGGTTTATGGTAAGGGTTAGGTTAGGGTTAAAGTTAGGGTTAGATAAGGTTAGGGTTAGGGTCAGGTCAGGTCAGGGTTAGGGTTTGGGTTAGGGTTAGGGGTAAATAAGGTTAGGGTTAGGGGTTAGGGTTAGATGAGGTTCAGGATAAGACGTAGGGTTAGGGTTAGGTTAGGTTAGGTTAGGTTAGGTTAGGTTATGTTAGGGTTAGGGTTAGGGTCAGGTAAGGGTTAAGGTTAGGGTTAGGGTCAGGTAAGGGTTAGGGTTAGGGTTAGGTTTATGGTAAGGGTTAGGTTAGGGTTAAAGTTAGGGTTAGATAAGGTTAGGGTTAGGGGTTAGGGTTAGGGTTAGGATTAGGGTTAGATAGGGTTAGGGATTAGGCATAAGGGTTAGGGTTAGGTTAGGTTAGGTTAGGTTAGGTAAGGTTAGGTTAGTTTAGGCTAGGTTAGGGTTAGGGTTAGGGTTGGATTAGGATTAGGATTAGGATTAGGATTAGGATTAGGATTAGGATTAGGATTAGGATTAGGATTAGGATTAGTGTTAGGTTAGGGTTAGGGTAAGGGTAAGGGGCTAGGATAGGTTAGGTTTTGTTAGGAATAGGGTTAGGGTTAGGGTTAGGGTTCGGGTTCGGGTTCGGGTAAGGGTTAGGTTAGGGTTAGGGTTAGGGTTAGGTTAGGTTAGGTTAGGTTAGGGTTAGGGTTAGGGTTAGGTTAGGGTTAGGGTTAGGGTTAGGGTTAGGGTTAGGGTTAGGGTTAGGTTAGGTTAGGGTAAGGGTAAGGGGCTAGGTTAGGTTAGGTTTGGTTAGGAATAGGGTTAGGGTAAGCATAAGGGTATGGGTAAGGGTAAGTGTAGGGTTAGGTTATGGGTTAGGGGTAATGGATTGGGGGTTAGGGTCGGGATAAGTGTTAAGAGTTAGGAGTTAGGGGTATGGGGTTTGGCTAGGTTAGGATAGATTAGGTTTGGTTAGGTTAGGTTAGGTTAGGTTAGGTTAGGGTTAGGGTTAGGGTTAGGTTAGGGTTAGGGTTAGGGTTAGGGTTAGGGTTAGGGTTAGGGTTAGGGTTAGGGTTAGGGTTAGGTTAGGTTAGGGTAAGGGTAAGGGGCTAGGTTAGGTTAGGTTTGGTTAGGAATAGGGTTAGGGTAAGCATAAGGGTATGGGTAAGGGTAAGTGTAGGGTTAGGTTATGGGTTAGGGGTAATGGATTGGGGGTTAGGGTCGGGATAAGTGTTAAGAGTTAGGAGTTAGGGGTATGGGGTTTGGCTAGGTTAGGATAGATTAGGTTTGGTTAGGTTAGGTTAGGTTAGGTTAGGTTAGGTTAAGTTAAGTAAGGTTAGGTTAGGTTTGGTTTGGTTAGGGATAGGGTCAGGGTAAGCATAAGGGTAGGCGTAAGGGTAAGGGTAGGGTTAGGTTATGGGTTAGGGGTAATGGATCAGGGGTTAGGGTTGGGGTAAGGGGTAAGGGTTAAGAGTTAGGAGTTAGGAGTTAGGAGTTAGGAGTTAGGAGTTAGGAGTTAGGAGTTAGGAGTTATTAGTTAGGAGTTAGGGGTTAGGGGTTAGGAGTTAGGAGTTAGGGGTAAGGGGTTGGGTTAGGTTGGGTTAGGTTAGGGTTGGGGTTAGGGTCAGGTAAGGGTTAGGGTTAGGGTTAGGGTTAGGGAAAGGGATAGGGTAAGGGTTAGGGTTAGGGTTAGGGTTAGGTTTAGGGTAAGGGTAAGGGTAAGGGTTAGGTTAGGTTAGGTTAGGTTAGGTTAGGTTAGGTTAGGTTAGGTTAGGTTAGGGTTAAGGTTAGGGGTTAGGGTTAGGGGTTAGGGTTAGGGATTAGGGTTAGGGTTAGGGATTAGGGATTAGGGATTAGGCGTTAGGGTTAGGGTTAGGTTAGGTTAGGTTAGGTTAGGTTAGGTTAGGTTAGGTTAGTTAAGGTTAGGGTAAGGGTAAGGGTAAGGGTAAGGGTAAGGGTAAGGGTTAGGTTTGGGTTTGGGTTTGGGTTAGGGTTAGGGTTAGGGTAAGTGTAAGGATAAGGGTAAGGGTAAGGGTAAGGGGTTAGGTTAGGTTAGGTTAGGTTAGGTTAGGTTAGGTTAGGTTAGGTTAGATTAGGTAAGGTTAGGTTAGGTTAGGGTTAGGTTAGGGTTAAGGTTAGGGTTAAATAAAGTTAGGGTTAGGGGTTAGGGTTAGGATTAGATTGGGTTAAGGATTAGGCGTTAGGGTTAGGTTAGGTTAGGTTAGGTTAGGTTAAGCTAGGTTAGGGTTAGGGTAAGGTAAGGTAAGGTAAGGTAAGGTAAGGGTTAGGGTTAGGGTTAGGGTAAGGGTTAGGGTTAGGTTAGGATTAGGGGTAGATAGGGTTAGGGATTAGGCGTTAGGATTAGGGATAGGTAAGGTTAGGTTAGGTTAGGGTAGGTTAGGTTAGGTTAGGTTAGTTTAGGTTTGGGTTTGGGTTAGGGTTAGGGTCAGGTAAGGGTTAGGGTTAGGGTTAGGGTTAGGGTCAGGTTAGGGTCAGGTAAGGGTTAGGGTTAGGTTTATGGAAAGGGTTAGGTTAGGGTTAAAGTTAGGGTTAGATAAGGTTAGGTTTAGGGTCAGGTCAGGTCAGGTCAGGGTTAGGGTTAGGGTTAAGGTTAGGGGTAAATAAGGTTAGGGTTAGGGGTTAGGGTTAGATTAGGTTCAGGATTAGACGTAGGGTTAGGGTTAGGTTAGGTTAGGTTAGGGTTAGGGTTAGGGTTAGGGTTAGGTAAGGGTTAGGGTTAGGGTTAGGGTCAGGTAAGGGTTAGGGTTAGGTTTATGGTAAGGGTTAGGTTAGGGTTAAAGTTAGGGTTAGATAAGGTTAGGGTTAGGGGTTAGGGTTAGGATTAGGGTTAGATAGGGTTAGGGATTAGGCATTAGGGTTAGGGTTAGGTTAGGTTAGGTTAGGTTAGGTTAGGTAAGGTTAGGTTAGGGTAGTTTAGGCTAGGTTAGGGTTAGGGTTAGGGTAGGGTAGGGTAGGGTAGGGTAGGATTAGGATTAGGATTAGGATTAGGATTGGGAATAGGATTAGGGTTAGGGTTAGGGTAAGGGGCTAGGTTAGGTTAGGTTTGGTTAGGAATAGGGTTAGGGTAAGCATAAGGGTATGGGTAAGGGTAAGTGTAGGGTTAGGTTATGGGTTAGGGGTAATGGATTGGGGGTTTGGGTCGGGGTAAGGGTTAAGAGTTAGGAGTTAGGGGTAAGGGGTTTGGCTAGGTTAGGATAGATTAGGTTTGGATAGGTTAGGTAAGATTAGGTTAGGTTAGGTTAGGTTAGGTTAGGTTAGGTTAGGGTTAGGGTTAGGGTTAGGTTTAAGGTAAGGGTTAGGTTAAGGTTAAGGTTAGGGTTAGATAAGGTTAGGCTTCGGGGTTAGGATTAGGGTTAGAAAGGGTTCGGGATTAGGGATTAGGGATTAGGCGTTAGGGTTAGGGATGGGATAGGTTAGGTTAGGTTAGGTTAGGGTTAGGTTAGGTTAGGTTAGGTTAGGTTAGGTTAGGTTATGTTAGATTAGATTAGGTTAGGTTAGGTTAGGTTAGGTTAGGTTAGGGTAAGGGTTAGGGTTAGGGTTAGGGTCATGGTTTGGTTATGGTAAGGTTAAGGGTTAGGGTAATTGGATCATGGTTTAGGGTTGGGGTAAGGATAAGGGTTAGGATTTAGGAGTTAGGGGTTAGGATTTAGGAGTTAGGAGTTAGGGGTTAGGCTAGGTTAGGTTAGGTTAGGTTAGGTTAGGTTAGGTTAGGTTAGGCTAGGTTAGGTTAGGCTAGGCTAGGTTAGGTTAGGTTAGGATAGGTTAGGTTAGGTTAGGTTAGTTTAGGCTAGGTTAGGGTTAGGGTTAGGGTTAGGGTAGGGTTGGGTAGGGTAGGGTAGGATTAGGATGAGGGTTAGGTTAGGGTTAGGGTAAGGGTTAGGATTTAGGATTTAGGATTTAGGAGTTAGGAGTTAGGAATTAGGGGTTAGGGGTTAGGCTAGGTTAGGTTAGGTTAGGTTAGGTTAGGTTAGGTTAGGTTAGGTTAGGCTAGGTTAGGTTAGGCTAGGCTAGGTTAGGTTAGGTTAGGATAGGTTTGGTTAGGTTAGGTTAGGTTAGGTTAGGTTAGGTTAGGTTAGGTTAGGTTAGGTTAGGTTAGGTTAGGTTAGGTTCGGTTAGGGTTAGGGTGAGGGTCCGGTAAGGGTTAGGGTTAGGGTTAGGGTTAGGGATAGGTTTAGGGTAAGGGTTAGGGTTAGGCTAGGTTAGGTTAGGGTTAGGGTTAGGGTTAGGGTTAAGGTTAAGGTTAAGGTTAGGGTTAGGGTTAGGGTTAGGGTTAGGGTTAGTGTTAGGGATTAGGGATTAGGGATTAGGGATTAGGCGTTAGGGTTAAGGTTAGGTTAGATTAGGTTATTTAAGGTTAGGGTAAGGGTAAGGGTTAGGGTAAGGGTAAGGGTTTGGTTTGAGTTTGGGTTTGGGTTTGGGTTTGGGTTAGGGTTAGGGTGAGTGTAAGGTTAAGGGGTTAGGTTAGGTTAGGTTAGGTTAGGTTAGGTTAGGTTAGGTTAGGTTAGGTTAGGTTAGATTAGGTAAGGTTAGGTTAGGTTAGGTTAGGTTAGGTTAGGTTAGGTTAGATTAGGTAAGGTTAGGTTAGGTTAGGTTAGGTTAGGTTAGGTTAGGTTAGGTTAGGTAAGGTTAGGTTAGGTTAGGTTTGGTTAGGGATAGGGTCAGGGTAAGCATAAGGGTAGGCGTAAGGGTAAGGGTAGGGTTAGGTTATGGGTTAGGGTAATGGATCAGGGGTTAGGGTTGGGGTAAGGGGTAAGGGTTAAGAGTTAGGAGTTAGGAGTTAGGAGTTAGGAGTTAGGAGTTAGGAGTTAGGAGTTAGGAGTTAGGAGTTAGGAGTTATTAGTTAGGAGTTAGGGGTTAGGGGTTAGGGGTTAGGAGTTAGGAGTTAGGAGTTAGGAGTTAGGAGTTAGGAGTTAGGAGTTAGGGGTAAGGGGTTGGGCTAGGTTAGGTTAGGTTAGGTTAGGTTAGGTTGGGTTAGGTTAGGGTTGGGGTTAGGGTCAGGTAAGGGTTAGGGTTAGGGTTAGGGTTAGAGTTAGGGTTAGGGATAGGGATAGGGATAGGGTAAGGGTAAGGGTTAGGGTTAGGGTTAGGGTTAGGGTTAGGTTTAGGGTTAGGTTAGGTTAGGTTAGGTTAGGGTTAAGGTTAGGGGTTAGGGTTAGGGTTAGGGATTAGGGATTAGGGATTAGGGATTAGGGATTAGGCGTTAGGGTTAGGGTTAGGTTAGGTTAGGTTAGGTTAGTTAAGGTTAGGGTAAGGGTAGGGGTAAGGGTAAGGGTAAGGGTAAGGGTAAGGGTAAGGGTTAGGTTTGGGTTTGGGTTAGGGTTAGGGTAAGTGTAAGGATAAGGATAAGGATAAGGGTAAGGGTAAGGGTAAGGGTAAGGGGTTAGGTTAGGTTAGGTTAGGTTAGGTTAGGTTAGGTTAGATTAGGTAAGGTTAGGTTAGGTTAGGGTTAGGTTAGGGTTAAGGTCAGGGTTAAATAAAGTTAGGGTTAGGGGTTAGGGTTAGGATTAGATTGGGTTAAGGATTAGGCGTTAGGGTTAGGTTAGGTTAGGTTAGGTTAGGTTAGGTTAGGTTAGGCTAGGTTAGGGTTAGGGTAAGGTAAGGTAAGGTAAGGTTAGGGTTAGGGTAAGGGTAAGGGTTAGGGTTAGGTTAGGATTAGGGTTAGATAGGGTTAGGGATTAGGCGTTAGGATTAGGGATAGGTAAGGTTAGGTTAGGTTAGGTTAGGTTAGGTTAGGTTAGGTTAGGTTAGGTTAGGTTAGTTTAGTTTAGGTTTGGGTTTGGGTTAGGGTTAGGGTCAGGTAAGGGTTAGGGTTAGGGTTAGGGTTAGGGTTAGGGTCAGGTTAGGGTCAGGTAAGGGTTAGGGTTAGGTTTATGGTAAGGGTTAGGTTAGGGTTAAAGTTAGGGTTAGATAAGGTTAGGTTAAGGGTCAGGTCAGGTCAGGGTTAGGGTTAGGGTTAGGGTTAAGGTTAGGGGTAAATAAGGTTAGGGTTAAGGGGTTAGGGTTAGATTAGGTTCAGGATTAGACGTAGGGTTAGGGTTAGGTTAGGTTAGGTTAGGTTAGGGTTAGGGTTAGGGTTAGGTAAGGGTTAGGGTTAGGGTTAGGGTCAGGTAAGGGTTAGGTTTAGGTTTATGGTAAGGGTTAGGTTAGGGTTAAAGTTAGGGTTAGATAAGGTTAGGGTTAGGGTTAGGTTAGGTTAGGTTAGGTTAGGTTAGGTTAGGTTAGGTAAGGTAAGGTAAGGTTAGTTTAGGCTAGGTTAGGGTTAGGGTTAGGGTTAGGGTTAGGGTAGGGTAGGGTAGGGTACGGTAGGATTAGGATTAGAATTAGGATTAGGATTAGGATTAGGATTAGGATTAGGATTAGGATTAGGGTTAGGTTAGGTTAGGGTAAGGGTAAGGGGCTAGGTTAGGTTAGGTTTAGTTAGGAATAGGGTTAGGGTAAGCATAAGGGTATGGGTAAGTGTAGGGTTAGGTTATGGGTTAGGGGTAATGGATTGGGGGTTAGGGTCGGGGTAAGGGTTAAGAGTTACGAGTTAGGGGTAAGGGGTTTGGCTAGGTAAAGATAGATAAGGTTGGGTTAGGTTAGGTTAGGGTTAGGGTTAGGGTTAGGTTTAAGGTAAGGGATAGGGTTAGGGTTAAGGTTAAAGTTAGATAAGGTTAGGCTTCGGGGTTAGGATTAGGGTTAGAAAGGGTTCGGGATTAGGGATTAGGGACTAGGGATTAGGCGTTAGGGTTAGGGATGGGATGGGATGGGATGGGATAGGTTAGGTTAGGTTAGGTTAGGTTAGGTTAGGTTATGTTAGATTAGATTAGGTTAGGTTAGGTTAGGTTAGGTTAGGTTAGGTTAGGTTAGGTTAGTGTAAGGGTAAGGCTAAGGGTAAGGGTTAGGGTTAGGGTTAGGGTTAGGGTTAGGGTTAGGTTAGGGTTAGGGTCATGGTTTGGTTATGGTAAGGTTAAGGGTTAGGGTAAATGGATCAGGGGTTAGGGTTGGGGTAAGGGTAAGGGTTAGGATTTAGGAGTTAGGGGTTAGGGGTAAGGGGTTTGGCTAGGTTAGGATAGATTAGGTTTGGTTAGGTTAGGTTAGGTTAGGTTAGGTTAGGTTAGGTTAGGTTAGGTTAGGTTAGGTTAGGTTAGGTTAGGTTAGGTTAGGTTAGGGTTAGGGTTAGGGTTAGGTTTAAGGTAAGGGTTAGGTTAGGGTTAAGGTTAGGATTAGATAAGGTTAGGCTTTGGGGTTAGGATTAGGGTTAGAAAGGGTTCGGGATTAGGGATTAGGGATTAGGCGTTAGGGTTAGGGAAGGGATAGGTTAGGTTAGGTTAGGTTAGGGTTAGGTTAGGTTAGGTTAGGTTAGGTTAGGTTAGGTTATGTTAGATTAGGTTAGGTTATGGTAAGGGTTAGGGTTAGGGTTAGGTTAGGGTTAGGGTCATGGTTTGGTTATGGTAAGGTTAAGGGTTAGGGTAAATGGATCAGGGGTTAGGGTTGGGGTAAGGGTTAGGATTTAGGAGTTAGGGGTTAGGGGTTAGGGGTTAGGGGTTAGGCTAGGCTAGGTTAGGTTAGGCTAGGTTAGGTTAGGTTAGGTTAGGTTAGGTAAGGTTAAGTTAGGTTAGGTTAGGTTAGGTTAGGTTAGTTTAGGCTAAGTTAGGGTTAGGGTTAGGGTAGGGTAGGGTAGGGTAGGATTAGGATTAGGATGAGGGTTAGGTTAGGGTTAGGGTAAGGGTAAGGGTAAGGGTAAGGGTTAGGATTTAGGAGTTAGGGGTTAGGGGTTAGGCTAGGTTAGGTTAGGTTAGGTTAGGTTAGGTTAGGTTAGGTTAGGTTAGGTTAGGCTAGGTTAGGCTAGGTTAGGTTAGGTTAGATTAGGTTAGGTTAGGTTCGGTTAGGGTTAGGGTTAGGGTTAGGGTTAGGGTTAGGGTTAGGTTTAGGGTAAGGGTTAGGGTTAGGCTAGGTTAGGTTAGGGTTAAGGTTAGGGTTAGGGGTTAGGGTTAGGGATAGGGATTAGGGATTAGGGATTAGGGATTAGGGATTAGGGATTAGGGATTAGGGATTAGGGATTAGGGATTAGGGATTAGGCGTTAGGGTTAGGGTTAGGTTAGGTTATTTAAGGTTAGGGTAAGGGTAAGGGTTAGATAGGGTTAGGGATTAGGCGTTAGGATTAGGGATATGTAAGGTTAGGTTAGGTTAGGTTGGTTAGGTTAGTTTAGGTTTGGGTTAGGGTTAGGGTCAGGTAAGGGTTAGGGTTAGGGTTAGGGTCAGGTTAGGGTCAGGTAAGGGTTAGGGTTAGGGTTAGGTTTATGGTAAGGGTTAGGTCAGGGTTAAATTTAGGGTTAGATAAGGTTAGGGTTAGGGTCAGGTCAGGTCAGGTCGGGTTAGGGTTAGGGTTTGGGTTAGGGTTAAGGTTAGGGGTAAATAAGGTTAGGGTTAGGGGTTAGGGTTAGATTACATTCAGGATAAGTCGTAGGGTTAGGGTTAGGGTTAGGTTAGGTTAGGTTAGGTTAGGTTAGGGTTAGGGTTAGGGTCAGGTAAGAGTTATGGTTAGGGTTAGGGTTAGGGTTAGGGTTAGGGTTAGGGTTAGGGTTAGGGTCAGGTAAGGGTTAGGGTTAGGGTTAGGTTTATTGTAAGGGTTAGGTTAGGGTTAAAGTTAGGGTTAGATAAGGTTAGGGTTAGGGGTTAGGATTAGGGTTAGGATTGGGGTTAGATAGGGTTAGGGATTAGGCATAAGGGTTAGGGTTAGGTTAGGTTAGGTTAGGT
Source organism: Triplophysa yarkandensis (assembly GCA_033220385.1). Lineage (NCBI taxonomy): Eukaryota > Metazoa > Chordata > Actinopteri > Cypriniformes > Nemacheilidae > Triplophysa > Triplophysa yarkandensis. Next base: position 593,819 of record CM065677.1, on the reverse strand, counting down.
TAGGTTAGGTTAGGTTAGGTTAGGTTAGGTTAGGTAAGGTTAGGTTAGGTTAGGTTAGGTTAGGTTAGTTTAGGCTAGGTTAGGGTTAGGGTTAGGGTAGGGTAGGGTAGGGTAGGGTAGGGTTGGATTAGGATTAGGGTTAGGTTAGAGTAAGGGTAAGGGTAAGGGTAAGGGGCTAGGTTAGGTTAGGTTTGGTTAGGAATAGGGTTAGGGTAAGCATAAGGGTATGGGTAAGGGTGAGTGTAGGGTTAGGTTATGGGTTAGGGGTAATGGATTGGGGGTTAGGGTTTGGGTAAAGGTTAAGAGTTACGAGTTAGGGGTAAGGGGTTTGGCTGGGTAAAGATAGATTAGGTTGGGTTAGGTTAGGTTAGGTTAGGTTAGGTTAGGTTAGGTTAGGGTTAGTGTTAGGGTTAGGGTTAGGTTTGCGGTAAGGGTTAGGTTAGGGTTAAGGTTAGAGTTAGATAAGGTTAGGCTTCGGGGATAGGATTAGGGTTAGAAAGGGTTCGGGATTAGGGATTAGGGATTAGGCGTTATGGTTAGGGATGGGATAGGTTAGGTTAGGTTAGGTTAGGGTTAGGTTAGGTTAGGTTAGGTTAGGTTAGGTTATGTTAGAATAGATTAGATTAGGTTAGGTTAGGTTAGGTTAGGTTAGGTTAGGTTAGGGTTAGGGTAAGGGTAAGGGTAAGGGTAAGGGTTAGGGTTAGGTTAGGGTTAGGGTCATGGTTTGGTTATGGTAAGGTTAAGGGTTAGGGTAAATGGATCAGGGGTTAGGGTTGGGGTAAGGGTAAGGGTAAGGGTAAGGGTAAGGGTTAGGATTTAGGATTTAGGAGTTAGGGGTTAGGGGTAAAGGGTTTGGCTAGGTTAGGATAGACTATGGTTTGGTTTGGTTTGGTTTGGTTTGGTTTGGTTAGGTTAGGGTTAGTGTTAGGGTTAGGTTTAAGGTAAGGGTTAGGTTAGGGTTAAGGTTAGGGTTAGATAAGGTTAGGCTTCGGGGTTAGGATTAGGGTTAGAAAGGGTTCGGGATTAGGGATTAGGGATTAGGCGTTAGGGTTAGGGATGGGATAGGTTAGGTTAGGTTAGGTTAGGTTAGGGTTAGGTTAGGTTAGGTTAGGTTAGGTTAGGTTATGTTAGATTAGGTTAGGTTAGGGTAAGGGTTAGGGTTAGGGTTAGGGTTAGGTTAGGGTTAGGGTCATGGTTTGGTTATGGTAAGGTTAAGGGTTAGGGTAAATGGATCAGGGGTTAGGGTTGGGGTAAGGGTAAGGGTAAGGGTTAGGATTTAGGGGTTAGGGGTTAGGGGTTAGGGGTTAGGGGTTAGGGGTTAGGGGTTAGGGGTTAGGGGTTAGGCTAGGTTAGGTTAGGTTAGGTTAGGTTAGGTATGGTTAAGTTAGGTTAGGTTAGGTTAGGTTAGGTTAGGTTAGGTTAGGTTAGGTTAGGTTAGGTTAGTTTAGGCTAGGTTAGGGTTAGGGTTAGGGTAGCGTAGGGTAGGGTAGGATTAGGATGAGGGTTAGGTTAGGTTAGGGTTAGGGTAAGGGTAAGGGTAAGGGTAAGGGTAAGGGTAAGGGTTAGGATTTAGGAGTTAGAGGTTAGGGGTTAGGGGTTAGGGGTTAGGGGTTAGGTTAGGTTAGGTTAGGCTAGGTTAGGTTAGATTAGGTAAGGTTAGGTTAGGTTAGGTAAAGTTAGGTTAGGTTTGGTTATGGATAGGGTCAGGGTAAGCATAAGGGTAGGCGTGAGGGTAAGGGTAGGGTTAGGTTATGGGTTAGGGGTAATGGATCAGGGGTTAGGGTTGGGGTAAGGGGTAAGGGTTAAGGGTTAAGAGTTAGGAGTTAGGAGTTAGGAGTTAGGAGTTAGGAGTTAGGAGTTAGGAGTTAGGGGTAAGGGGTTGGGCTAGGTTAGGTTAGGTTAGGTTAGGTTAGGTTGGGTTAGTTTAGGGTTAGGGTTAGGGTTAGGGTTAGGGTTAGGGTTAGGGTTAGGGTCAGGTAAGGGTTAGGGTTAGGGATAGGGATAGGGTAAGGGTTAGGGTTAGGGTTAGGCTTAGGTTTAGGGTTAGGGTTAGGTTAGGGTTAGGGTTAGGGTTAGGTTTAGGGTAAGGGTTAGGGTTAGATAAGGTTAGGGTTAAGGCTAGGGTTAGATAAGGTTAGGGTTCGGGGTTAGGATTAGGGTTAGATAGGTTTAGGGATTAGGCGTTGGGTTAGGTTAGGTTAGGTTAGATTAGGGTTAGTTTAGGGTTAGGGTTAGGGTTATGGTTTTGGTTTTGGTTATGGTTAGGTTAAGGGTTAGGGTTAGGGTTAGGGTAAGTGTAAGGGTGAGGGTGAGGGTAAGGGTAAGGGTAAGGGTAAGGGTTAGGGTTAGGGCTAGGGTTAGGTAAGGTTAGGTTTGGTTTGGTTTGGTTCGGTTAGGGTTAGGGTTAGGGTTAGGGTTAGGTTTAGGTTTAGGTTTAGGGTTATGGTTAGGGTCAGGGTTGGGATAGGGATAGGGATAGGGATAGGGTAAGGGTAGGGTAAGGATTTATGATTTAGGATTGGGGTTAGGGTTAGGTTAGGTTAGGTTAGGTTAGGTTAGGTTAGGTTAGGTTAGGTTAGGTTCGGTTAGGGTTAGGGTGAGGGTCCGGAAAGGGTTAGGGTTAGGGTTAGGGTTAGGGTTAGGGTTAGGTTTAGGGTAAGGGTTAGGGTAAGGGTTAGGCTAGATTAAGGTTAGGGTAAGGGGTTAGGGTTAGGGTTAGGGTTAGGTTTAGGGATTAGGGATTAGGGATTAGGGATTAGGGATTAGGGATTAGGGATTAGGGATTAGGCGTTAAGGTTAGTGTTAGGTTAGGTTATTTAAGGTTAGGGTAAGGGTAAGGGTTAGGGTAAGGGTAAGGGTAAGGGTTAGGTTTGAGTTTGGGTTTGGGTTTGGGTTAGGGTTAGGGTTAGGTTAGGTTAGGTTAGGTTAGGTTAGATTAGGTAAGGTTAGGTTAGGTTAGGTTAGGTCAGGTTAGGTTAGGTTAGGTTAGGTTAGGTTAGGTAAGGTTAGGTTTGGTTAGGGATAGGGTCAGGGTAAGCATAAGGGTAGGCGTGAGGGTAAGGGTAGGGTTAGGTTATGGGTTAGGGGTAATGGATCAGGGGTTAGGGTTGGGGTAAGGGGTAAGGGTTAAGAGTTAGGAGTTAGGAGTTAGGAGTTAGGAGTTAGGAATTAGGAGTTAGGGGTAAGGGGTTGGGCTAGGTTAGGTTAGGTTAGGTTAAGTTAGGTTAGGTTGGGGTAAGGGTTAGGGTTAGGGTTAGGGTCAGGTAAGGGTTAGGGTTAGGGATAGGGATAGGGATAGGGTAAGGGTTAGGGTTAGGGTTAGAGTTAGGGTTAGGGTTAGGGTTAGGGTTAGGGTTAGGTTAGGGTTAGGTTAGGATAGGGTTAGGTTCAGGATTAGACGTAGGGTTAGGGTTAGGTTAGGTTAGGTTAGGTTAGGTTAGGTTAGGTTAGGTTAGGGTTAGGGTTAGGGTCAGGTAAGGGTTAGGGTTAGGGTTAGGTTTATGGTAAGGGTTAGGTTAGGGTTAAAGTTAGGGTTAGATAAGGTTAGGGTTAGGGGTTAGGGTTAGGGTTAGGATTAGGGTTAGATAGGGTTAGGGATTAGGCATAAGGGTTAGGGTTAGGTTAGGTTAGGTTAGGTTAGGTTAGGTTAGGTTAGGTTAGGTAAGGTTAGGTTAGGTTAGTTTAGGCTAGGTTAGGGTTAGGGTTAGGGTAGGGTAGGGTAGGGTAGGGTAGGATTAGGATTAGGATTAGGATTAGGATTAGGATTAGGATTAGGATTAGGATTAGGATTAGGGTTAGGTTAGGGTAAGGGTAAGGTTA
>CM065677.1:575000-585000 GCA_033220385.1 Triplophysa yarkandensis | reverse complement strand
GGTTTAGGGTTATGGTTATGGTTAGGGTCAGGGTTGGGATAGGGATAGGGATAGGGATAGGGATAGGGTAAGGGTAGGGTTAGGATTTATGATTTAGGATTGGGGTTAGGGCTAGGTTAGGTTAGGTTTAGGGTAAGGGTTAGGTTAGGTTAGGGTTAGGGAAAGGGTAAGGGTAAGGGTAAGGGGTTAGGTTAGACTAGGTTAGGTTAGGTTAGGTTAGGTTAGGTTTGGTTAGGGATAGAAATGGGGTTAGGGTAAGCGTAAGGGTAAGGGTAGGGTTAGGTTATGGGTTAGGAGTTAGGAGTTAGGGTTAGGGTCAGGTAAGGGTTAGGTTACGTTAGGTTAGAGTTAGGGTTAGGGTCAGGTAAGGGTTAGGGTTAGGTTTAGGGTAAGGGTTAGGTTTAGGTTAGGGTTAAGGTTAGGGTTAAATAAGGTTAGGGGTTAGGGTTAGGATTAGATTGGGTTAAGGATTAGGCGTTAGGGTTAGGTTAGGTTAGGTTAGGTTAGGTTAGGTTAGGTTAGGCTAGGTTAGGGTTAGGGTTAGGGTAAGGTAAGGCAAGGGTTAGGGTTAGGGTAAGGGTTAGGGTTAGGTTAGGATTAGGGTTAGATAGGGTTAGGGATTAGGCGTTAGGATTAGGGTTAGGTTAGGTAAGGTTAGGTTAGGTTAGGTTAGGTTAGGTTAGGTTAGGTTAGTTTAGGTTTGGGTTAGGGTCAGGTAAGGGTTAGGGTTAGGGTTAGGGTTAGGGTTAGGGTCAGGTTAGGGTCAGGTAAGGGTTAGGGTTAGGGTTAGGTTTATGGTAAGGGTTAGGTTAGGGTTAAAGTTAGGGTTAGATAAGGTTAGGGATAGGGTCAGGTCAGGGTTAGGGTTAGGGTTAGGGTTAGGGTTAGGGTTAGGGTTAGGGTTAGGTTAGGGCTAGGGCTAGGGTTAGGGTTAAGATTAGGGGTTAGGGTTAGGGTTAGGGATTAGGGATTAGGGATTAGGGATTAGGGATTAGGGATTAGGTGTTAGGGTTAGGGTTAGGTTAGGTTAGTTAAGGTTAGGGTAAGGGTGAGTTAGGTTAGTTAAGGTTAGGGTAAGGGTAAGTGTTAGGGTAAGGGTAAGGTTTGGGTTTGGGTTAGGGTTAGGGTTAGGGTTAGGGTTAGGGTTAGGGTAAGTGTAAGTGTAAGTGTAAGGGGTATGGTTAGGTTAGGTTAGATTAGGTAAGGTTAGGTTAGGTTAGGTTAGGTTAGGTTAGGTTAGGGTTAAGGTTAGGGTTAAATAAGGTTAGGGTTAGGGGTTAGGGTTAGGATTAGATTGGGTTAAGGATTAGGCATTAGGGTTAGGTTAGGTTAGGTTAGGTTAGGTTAGGTTAGGTAAGGTTAGGTTAGGGTTAGGGTTAGGGTTAGGGTTAGGGTTAGGGTAAGGTAAGGTAAGGTAAGGTAAGGGTAAGGGTTAGGGTAAGGGTAAGGGTTAGGGTTAGGTTAGGATTAGGGTTAGATAGGGTTAGGGATTAGGCGTTAGGATTAGGGATAGGTTAGGTTAGGTTAGGTTAGGTTAGGTTAGGTTAGGTTAGGTTAGTTTAGGTTTAGGTTTAGGTTTAGGTTTGGGTTAGGGTCAGGTAAGGGTTAGGGTTAGGGTTAGGGTCAGGTTAGGGTCAGGTAAGGGTTAGGGTTAGGTTTATGGTAAGGGTTAGGTTAGGGTTAAAGTTAGGGTTAGATAAGGTTAGGGTTAGGGTCAGGTCAGGTAAAGTCAGGGTTAGGGTTAGGGTTTGGGTTAGGGTTAGGGCTAAGGTTAGGGGTAAATAAGGTTAGGGTTAGGGGTTAGGTTTAGATTAGGTTCAGGATTAGACATAGGGTTAGGGTTAGGTTAGGTTAGGTTAGGTTAGGTTAGGTTAGGTTAGGTTAGGTTAGGTTAGGGTTAGGATTAGGATTAGGGTCAGGTAAGGGTTAGGGTTAGGGTTAGGGTTAGGGTTAGGGTTAAGGTTAGGGTTAGGGCTAGGGTTAGGGTTAGGGTCAGGTAAGGGTTAGGGTTAGGGTTAGGTTTATGGTAAGGGTTAGGTTAGGGTTAAAGTTAGGGTTAGATAAGGTTAGGGTTAGGGGTTAGAGTTAGGGTTAGGATTAGGGTTAGATAGGGTTAGGGATTAGGCATAAGGGATAGGGTTAGGTTAGGTTAGGTTAGGTTAGGTTAGGTTAGGTTAGGTTAGGTTAGGTTAGGTTAGGTTATGTTAGGTTAGGTAAGGTTAGGTAAGGTTAGTTTAGGCTAGGTTAGGGTTAGGGTTAGGGGTAGGGTAGGGTAGGGTAGGGTAGGATTAGGATTAGGATTAGGATTAGGATTAGGATTAGGATTAGGGTTAGGTTAGGGTTAGGGTAAGGGTAAGGGGCTAGGTTAGGTTAGGTTTGGTTAGGAATAGGGTTAGGGTAAGCATAAGGGTATGAGTTAGGAGTTAGGAGTTAGGAGTTAGGAGTTAGGGGTAAGGGGTTTGGCTAGGTTAGGTTAGGTTAGGTTAGGTTAGTTTAGGGTTATTGTTAGGGTTAGGGTCAGGTAAGGGTTAGGGTTAGGGATAGGGATAGGGTAAGGGTTAGGGTTAGGGTTAGGTTAGGTTAAGGTTAGGGTTAGGGTTAGGTTTAGGGTAAGGGTTAGGGTTGGATAAGGTTAGGGTTAAGGTTAGGGTTAGATAAGGTTAGGGTTCGGGGTTAGGATTAGGTTTAGATAGGTTTAGGGATTAGGCGTTGGGTTAGGTTAGGTTAGGTTAGATTAGGGTTAGTTTAGGGATAGAGTTAGGGTTATGGTTATGGTTTTGGTTTTGGTTTTGGTTTTGGTTATGGTTAGGTTAAGGGTTAGGGTAAGTGTAAGGGTGAGGGTGAGGGTGAGGGTAAGGGTAAGGGTTAGGGTTAGGGTTAGGGCTAGGGTTAGGTTTGGTTTGGTTTGGTTTGGTTTGGTTTGTTTAGGGTTAGGTTCAGGTTTAGGGTTATGGTTAGGGTCAGGGTTGGGATAGGGATAGGGATAGGGTAAGGGTAGGGTTAGGATTTATGATTTAGGATTGGGGTTAGGGCTAGGTTAGGTTAGGTTTAGGGTAAGGGTTAGGTTAGGTTAGGGTTAGGGAAAGGGTAAGGGTAAGGGTAAGGGGTTAGGTTAGACTAGGTTAGGTTAGGTTAGGTTAGGTTAGGTTAGGTTTGGTTAGGGATAGAAATGGGGTTAGGGTAAGCGTAAGGGTAAGGGTAGGGTTAGGTTATGGGTTAGGAGTTAGGAGTTAGGGTTAGGGTCAGGTAAGGGTTAGGTTACGTTAGGTTAGAGTTAGGGTTAGGGTCAGGTAAGGGTTAGGGTTAGGTTTAGGGTAAGGGTTAGGGTTAGGTTAGGGTTAAGGTTAGGGTTAAATAAGGTTAGGGGTTAGGGTTAGGATTAGATTTGTGTTAAGGATTAGGCGTTAGGGTTAGGTTAGGTTAGGTTAGGTTAGGTTAGGTTAGGTTAGGTTAGGCTAGGTTAGGGTTAGGGTTAGGGTTAGGGTAAGGTAAGGCAAGGGTTAGGGTTAGGGTAAGGGTTAGGGTTAGGTTAGGATTAGGGTTAGATAGGGTTAGGGATTAGGCGTTAGGATTAGGGTTAGGTTAGGTAAGGTTAGGTTAGGTTAGGTTAGGTTAGGTTAGGTTAGGTTAGGTTAGGTTAGGTTAGTTTAGGTTTGGGTTAGGGTCAGGTAAGGGTTAGGGTTAGGGTTAGGGTTAGGGTTAGGGTCAGTTTAGGGTCAGGTAAGGGTTAGGGTTAGGGTTAGGTTAATGGTAAGGGTTAGGTTAGGGTTAAAGTTAGGGTTAGATAAGGTTAGGGATAGGGTCAGGTCAGGGTTAGGGTTAGGGTTTGGGTTAGGGTTAAGGTTAGGGGTAAATAAGGTTAGGGTTAGGGGTTAGGGTTAGATTAGGTTCAGGATTAGACGTAGGGTTAGGGTTAGGTTAGGTTAGGTTAGGTTAGGTTAGGTTAGGGTTAGGGTTAGGGTTAGGGTCAGGTAAGGGTTAGGGTTAGGGTTAGGGTCAGGTAAGGGTTAGGTTAGGTTAGGTTAGGGTTAGGGTTAGGGTTAGGATAGGGTTAGGGTTAGGGTTAGGGTTAGGGTTGGGTTAGGTTAGGGTTAGGGTTAGGGTTAGGGTTAGGGTTAGGGTTAGGGTTAGATTAGGTTAGGTTAGGGTTAGGGTTAGGGTTAGGGTTAGGGTTAAGGTTAGGGGTTAGGGTTAGGGTTAGGGTTAGGGATTAGGGATTAGGGATTAGGGATTAGGTGTTAGGGTTAGGGTTAGGTTAGGTTAGTTAAGGTTAGGGTAAGGGTAAGTTAGGTTAGTTAAGGTTAGGGTAAGGGTAAGTGTTAGGGTAAGGGTAAGGTTTGGGTTTGGGTTTGGGTTTGGGTTTGGGTTCGGGTTAGGGTTAGGTCTAGGGTTAGGGTAAGTGTAAGGGTAAGGGTAAGGGTAAGGGGTTAGGTTAGGTTAGGTAAGGTTAGGTTAGGTTAGGTTAGGTTAGGTTAGGTTGGGGTTAAGGTTAGGGTTAAATAAGGTTAGGGTTAGGGGTTAGGGTTAGGATTAGATTGGGTTAAGGATTAGGCATTAGGGTTAGGTTAGGTTAGGTTAGGTTAGGTTAGGTTAGGTTAGGTAAGGTTAGGTTAGGGTTAGGGTTAGGGTTAGGGTAAGGTAAGGTAAGGTAAGGTAAGGGTAAGGGTTAGGGTAAGGGTTAGGGTTAGGTTAGGATTAGGGTTAGATAGGGTTAGGGATTAGGCGTTAGGATTAGGGATAGGTTAGGTTAGGTTAGGTTAGGTTAGGTTAGTTTAGGTTTGGGTTAGGGTCAGGTAAGGGTTAGGGTTAGGGTTAGGGTTAGGGTTAGGGTTAGGGTTAGGGTCAGGTTAGGGTCAGGTAAGGGTTAGGGTTAGGGTTAGGTTTATGGTAAGGGTTAGGTTAGGGTTAAAGTTAGGGTTAGATAAGGTTAGGGTTAGGGTCAGGTCAGGTCAAGTCAGGGTTAGGGTTAGGGTTTGGGTTAGGGTTAGGGTTAAGGTTAGGGGTAAATAAGGTTAGGGTTAGGGGTTAGGTTTAGATTAGGTTCAGGATTAGACGTAGGGTTAGGGTTAGGTTAGGTTAGGTTAGGTTAGGTTAGGTTAGGGTTAGGATTAGGGTCAGGTAAGGGTTAGGGTTAGGGTTAGGGTTAGGGTTAGGGTTAGGGTTAGGGTTAGGGTTAGGGTTAGGGTTAGGGTCAGGTAAGGGTTAGGGTTAGGGTTAGGTTTATGGTAAGGGTTAGGTTAGGGTTAAAGTTAGGGTTAGATAAGGTTAGGGTTAGGGGTTAGGGTTAGGATTAGGGTTAGATAGGGTTAGGGATTAGGCATAAGGGTTAGGGTTAGGTTAGGTTAGGTTAGGTTAGGTTAGGTTAGGTTAGGTTATGTTAGGTAAGGTTAGGTAAGGTTTGTTTAGGCTAGGTTAGGGTTAGGGTTAGGGTTAGGGGTAGGGTAGGGTAGGATTAGGATTAGGATTAGGATTAGGATTAGGATTAGGATTAGGATTAGGATTAGGATTAGGATTAGGATTAGGATTAGGGTTAGGTTAGGGTTAGGGTAAGGGTAAGGGGCTAGGTTAGCCTAGGTTTGGTTAGGAATAGGGTTAGGGTAAGCATAAGGGTATGGGTAAGGGTAAGTGTAGGGTTAGGTTATGGGTTAGGGGTAATGGATTGGGCGTTAGGGTCGGGGTAAGGGTTAAGAGTTAGGAGTTAGGGGTAAGGGGTTTGGCTAGGTAAGGATAGATTAGGTTGGGTTAGGTTAGGTTAGGTTAGGTTAGGTTAGGTTAGTTTAGGGTTAGGGTTAGGGTTAGGTTTAAGGTAAGGGTTAGGGTTGAGGTTAGGTTTATGGTAAGGGTTAGGTTAGGGTTAAAGTTAGGGTTAGATAAGGTTAGGTATAGGGTAAGGTCAGGTCAAGTCAGGGTTAGGGTTAGTGTTTGGGTTAGGGTTAGGGTTGAGGTTCGGGGTAAATAAGGTTAGGGTTAGGGGTTAGGTTTAGATTAGGTTCAGGATTAGACGTAGAGTTAGGGTTAGGTTAGGTTAGGTTAGGTTAGTTAAGGTTAGGTTAGGTTAGGTTAGGGTCACGGTTAGGGTCAGGTAAGGGTTAGGATTAGGGTTAGGGTTAGGGTCAGGTAAGGGTTAGGGTTAGGGTTAGGTTTATGGTAAGGGTTAGGTTAGGGTTAAAGTTAGGGTTAGATAAGGTTAGGATTAGGGGTTAGGGGTAGGGTTAGGATTAGGGTTAGATAGGGTTAGGGATTAGGCATAAGGGTTAGTTTTTGGTTAGGTTAGGTTAGGTTAGGTTAGGTTAGGTAAGGTTAGGTTAGGTTAGTTTAGGCTACGTTAGGGTAAGGGTTAGGGTAGGGTAGGGTAGGATTAGGATTAGGATTAGGATTAGGAGTTATGAGTTAGGAGTTATGAGTTAGGGGTTAGGGGTTAGGTTAGGTTAGGTTAGGTTAGGTTAGGTTAGGTTAGGTTAGGTTAGGTTAGGTAAGGTTAGGTTAGGTTAGGTTTGGTTAGGTTTGGTTAGGGATAGGGTCAGGGTTAGGGTTAGGGATAGGGATAGGGATAGGGATAGGGAAAGGGATAGGGTAAGGGTTAGGGTTAGGTTAGGGTTAGGATTAGGGTAAGGGTTAGGGTTAGATAAGGTTAGGGTTAAGGTTAGGGTTAGATAAGGTTAGGGTTCGGGGTTAGGATTAGGGTTAGATAAGTTTAGGGATTAGGCGTTAGGTTAGGTCAGGTAAGGGTTAGGTTAGGTTAGGTTAGATTAGGGTTAGGTTAGGGTTAGGGTTAGGGTTAGGGTTAGGGTTATGGTTTTGGTAAGGGTAAGGGTAAGGGTAAGGGTAAGGGAAAGGGAAAGGGAAAGGGTAAGGGTTAGTGTTAGGGTTAGGGTTAGGGTTAGGGTTAGGTTTGGTTTGGTTTGGTTTGGTTCGGTTCGGGTAGGGATAGGGATAGGTTTAGGGTTAGGGTTAGGGTTAGGGTTAGGTTTAGTTTAGGGTTAGGGTCAGGGTTGGGATAGGCATAGGGATAGGGATAGGGATATGGATAGGGTTAGGGTAGGGTTAGGATTTATGATTTAGGATTGGGGTTAGGGTTAGGTTAGGTTAGGTTAGGTTAGGTTAGGTTAGGGTAGGTAAGGTTTGGTTAGGTTAGGTTAGGTTAGGTTAGGTTAGGTTAGGTTAGGTTTGGTTAGGGATAGGGTCAGGGTAAGCTTAAGGGTATGGGTAAGGGTAGGGTTAGGTTATGGGTTAGGGGTAATGGATCAGGGGTTAGGGTTGGGTTAAGGGTTAAGAGTTAGGAGTTAGGAGTTAGGAGTTAGGGGTAAGGGGTTGGGCTAGGTTAGGTTAGGTTAGGTTAGGTTAGGTTAGGTTAGGTTAGATTAGTTTAGGTTCGGGTTAGGGTTAGGGTAAGGGTCAGGTTAGGGTTAGGGTTAGGGTTAGGGTTAGGGTTAGGGTCAGGTTAGGGTCAGGTAAGGGTTAGGGTTAGGGTTAGGATTAGGGTTAGGTTTATGGTAAGGGTTAGGTTAGGGTTAAAGTTAGGGATAGATAAGGTTAGGGTTAGGGTCAGGTCAGGTCAGGGTTAGGGTTTGGGTTAGGGTTAATGTTAGGGGTAAATAAGGTTAGGGTTAGGGGTTAGGGTTAGATTAGGTTCAGGATTAGACGTAGGGTTAGGGTTAGGTTAGGTTAGGTTAGGTTAGGTTAGGTTAGGTTAGGTTAGGGTTAGGGTTAGGGTTAGGGTTAGGGTCAGGTAAGGGTTAGGGTTAGGTTTATGGTAAGGGTTAGGTTAGGGTTAAAGTTAGGGTTAGATAAGGTTAGGGTTAGGGGTTAGGGTTAGGATTAGGGTTAGATAGGGTTAGGGATTAGGCATAAGGGTTAGGGTTAGGTTAGGTTAGGTTAGGTTAGGTTAGGTTAGGTAAGGTTAGGTTAGGTTAGGGTAGTTTAGGCTAGGTTAGGGTTAGGGTTAGGGTAGGGTAGGGTAGGATAGGGTAGGGTAGGGTAGGGTAGGATTGGGATTAGGATTAGGATTAGGATTAGGATTAGGAATAGGATTAGGGTTAGGGTAAGGGGCTAGGTTAGGCTAGGTTTGGTTAGGAATAGGGTTAGGGTAAGCATAAGGGTATGGGTAAGGGTAAGTGTAGGGTTAGGTTATGGGTTAGGGGTAATGGATTGGGGGTTTGGGTCGGGGTAAGGGTTAAGAGTTAGGAGTTAGGGGTAAGGGGTTTGGCTAGGTTAGGATAGATTAGGTTTGGTTAGGTTAGGTAAGATTAGGTTAGGTTAGGTTAGGTTAGGTTAGGTTAGGTTAGGGTTAGGGTTAGGGTTAGGGTTAGGTTTAAGGTAAGGGTTAGGTTAGGGTTAAGGTTAGGGTTAGATAAGGTTAGGCTTCGGGGTTAGGATTAGGGTTAGAAAGGGTTCGGGATTAGGGATTAGGGATTAGGCGTTAGGGTTAGGGATGGGATAGGTTTGGTTAGGTTAGATTAGGTAAGGTTAGGTTAGGTTAGGTTAGGTTAGGTTAGGTTAGGTTAGATTAGGTAAGGTTAGGTTAGGTTAGGTTAGGTTAGGTTAGGTTAGTTAAGGTTAGGTTAGGTTAGGTTAGGTTAGGTTAGGTTAGGTAAGGTTAGGTTAGGTTTGGTTAGAGATAGGGTCAGGGTAAGCATAAGGGTAGGCGTAAGGGTAAGGGTAGGGTTAGGTTATGGGTTAGGGGTAATGGATCAGGGGTTAGGGTTGGGGTAAGGGGTAAGGGTTAAGAGTTAGGAGTTAGGAGTTAGGAGTTAGGAGTTAGGAGTTAGGAGTTAGGAGTTAGGAGTTAGGAGTTAGGAGTTAGGAGTTATTAGTAAGGAGTTAGGGGTTAGGGGTTAGGAGTTAGGAGTTAGGAGTTAGGAGTTAGGAGTTAGGAGTTAGGAGTTAGGAGTTAGGGGTAAGGGGTTGGGGTTGGGCTAGGTTAGGTTAGGTTAGGTTAGGTTAGGTTGGGTTAGGTTAGGTTAGGGTTGGGGTTAGGGTCAGGTAAGGGTAAGGGTAAGGGTTAGGGTTAGGGTTAGGGATAGGGATAGGGATAGGGATAGGGATAGGGATAGGGAAAGGGTTAGGGTTAGGGTTAGGTTTAGGGTAAGGGTTAGGTTAGGTTGGGATAGGTTAGGGTTGGGGTTAGGGTCAGGTAAGGGTTAGGGTTAGGGATAGGGATAGGGATAGGGTAAGGGTTAAGGTTAGGGGTTAGGGGTTAGGGATTAGGGATTAGGGATTAGGGATTAGGGATTAGGGATTAGGGATTAGGGATTAGGGATTAGGGATTAGGGATTAGGGATTAGGGATTAGGCGTTAGAGTTAGGGTTAGGTTAGGTTAGGTTAGTTAAGGTTAGGGTAAGGGTAAGGGTAAGGGTAAGGGTAAGGGTAAGGGTAAGGGTAAGGGTTAGGTTTGGGTTTGGGTTTGGGTTAGGGTTAGGGTTAGAGTAAGTGTAAGGATAAGGGTAAGGGTAAGGGTAAGGGTAAGGGTAAGGGGTTAGGTTAGGATAGGTTAGGTTAGGTTAGGTTAGATTAGGTAAGGTTAGGTTAGGTTAGGTTAGGTTAGGGTTAGGTTAGGGTTAAGGTTAGGGTTAAATAAGGTTAGGGTTAGGGGTTAGGGTTAGGATTAGATTGGGTTAAGGATTAGGCGTTAGGGTTAGGGATTAGGCATAAGGGTTAGGGTTAGGTTAGGTTAGGTTAGGTTAGGTTAGGTTAGGTTAGGTTAGGTTAGGTAAGGTTACGTTAGGTTAGTTTAGGCTAGGTTAGGGTTAGGGTTAGGGTAGGGTAGGGTAGGGTAGGATTAGGATTAGGATTAGGATTAGGATTAGGATTAGGATTAGGATTAGGATTAGGATTAGGGTTAGGTTAGGGTAAGGGTAAGGGTAAGGTTAAGGGGCTAGGTTAGGTTAGGTTTGGTTAGGAATAGGGTTAGGGTAAGCATAAGGGTATGGATAAGGGTAAGTGAAGGGTTAGGTTATGGGTTAGGGGTAATGGATTGGGGGTTAGGGTCGGGGTAAGGGTT
>CM065677.1:557500-562500 GCA_033220385.1 Triplophysa yarkandensis | reverse complement strand
TAGGTTAGGTTAGGTTAGGTTAGGTTCGGTTAGGGTTAGGGTGAGGGTCCGGTAAGTGTTAGGGTTAGGGTTAGGTTTAGGGTAAGGGTTAGGGTAAGGGTTAGGCTAGGTTAGGTTAGGGTTAAGGTTAAGGTTAAGGTTAGGGTAAGGGTTAGGGGTTAGGGTTAGGGTTAGGGTTAGGGTTAGGGATTAGGGATTAGGGATTAGGCGTTAGGGTTAGGGTTAGGTTAGGTTATTTAAGGTTAGTGTAAGGGTAAGGGTAAGGATTAGGGTAAGGGTAAGGGTTAGGTTTGGGTTTGGGTTAGGGTTAGGGTTAGGGTGAGTGTAAGGTTAAGGGGTTAGGTTAGGTTAGGTTAGGTTAGATTAGGTAAGGGTAGGTTAGGTTAGGTTAGGTTAGGTTAGGTTAGGTTAGATTAGGTAAGGTTAGGTTAGGTTAGGTTAGGTTAGGTTAGGTTAGGTTAGGTTAGGTTAGGTTAGGTTAGGTTAGGTTAGGTAAGGTTAGGTTTGGTTAGGGATAGGGTCAGGGTAAGCATAAGGGTAGTCGTGAGGGTAAGGGTAGGGTTAGGTTATGGGTTAGGGGTAATGGATCAGGGGTAAGGGTTGGGGTAAGGGGTAAGGGTTAAGAGTTAGGAGTTAGGAGTTAGGAGTTAGGAGTTAGGAGTTAGGAGTTAGGAGTTAGGAGTTAGGAGTTAGGAGTTAGGAGATAGGAGTTAGGAGTTAGGAGTTAGGGGTTGGGCTAGGTTAGGTTAGGTTAGGTTAGGTTAGGTTAGGTTAGGTTGGGTTAGGTTAGGGTTAGGGTTAGTGTTAGGGTTAGGGTCAGGTAAGGGTTAGGGATAGGGATAGGGTAAGGGTTAGGGTTAGGGTTAGGGTTAGGGTTAGGGTTAGGTTAGGGTTAGGGTTAGGGTTAGGTTAGGTTCAGGTTAGGGTTAGGTTTAGGGTAAGGGTTAGAGTTAGGGTTACGTTAGGTTAGGTTAGGTTAGTTTAGGTTAGGTTAGGTTAGGTTAGGGTTAAGGTTAGGGGTTAGGGTTAGGGTTAGGGTTAGGGTTAGGGTTAGGGTTAGGGATTAGGGATTAGGGATTAGGGTTAGGTTTGGTTAGGTTAGGTTAGGTTAGATTAGGGTTAGTTTAGGGATAGGGTTAGGGTTAGGGTTATGGTTATGGTTATGGTTATGGTTTTGGTTTTGGTTATGGTTATGGTTAGGTTAAGGGTTAGGGTTAGGGTAAGTGTAAGGGTGAGGGTGAGGGTAAGGGTAAGGGTAAGGGTAAGGGTTAGGGTTAGGGTTAGGGTTAGGGCTAGGGTTAGGTTTGGTTTGGTTTGGTTTGTTTCGGTTAGGGTTAGGGTTAGGGTTAGGGTTAGGTTCAGGTTTAGGGTTATGGTTAGGGTCAGGGTTGGGATAGGGATAGGGATAGGGATAGGGATAGGGATAGGGATAGGGTAAGGGTAGGGTTAGGATTTATGATTTAGGATTGGGGTTAGGGTTAGGTTAGGTTAGGTTAGGTTAGGTTTAGGGTAAGGGTTAGGTTAGGGTTAGGGTTAGGGAAAGGGTAAGGGTAAGGGGTTAAGTTAGACTAGGTTAGGTTAGGTTAGGTTAGGTTAGGTTTGGTTTGGTTAGGGATAGAAATGGGATTAGGGTAAGCGTAAGGGTAAGGGTAGGGTTAGGTTATGGGTTAGGAGGTAGGAGTTAGGGTTAGGGTCAGGTAACGGTTAGGTTACGTTAGGTTAGAGTTAGGTTAGGGTTAGGGTTAGGGTAAGGGTAAGGGTAAGGGTAAGGGTTAGGATTTAGGATTTAGGAGTTAGGAGTTAGGGGTTAGGGGTTAGGCTAGGTTAGGTTAGGTTAGGTTAGGTTAGGTTAGGTTAGTCTAGGCTAGGTTAGGCTAGGTTAGGTTAGGTTTGGTTAGGTTAGGTTAGGTTAGGTTAGGTTAGGTTAGGTTAGGTTAGGTTAGGTTAGGTTAGGTTCGGTTAGGGTTAGGGTTAGGGTTAGGGTTAGGGTGAGGGTCCGGTAAGGGTTAGGGTTAGGGTTAGGGTTAGGGTTAGGTTTAGGGTAAGGGTAAGGGTTAGGGTTAGGGTTAGGCTAGGTTAGGTTAGGGTTAAGGTTAAGGTTAGGGTTAGGGGTTAGGGTTAGGGAATAAGGATTAGGGATTAGGTGTTAGGGTTAGGGTTAGGTTAGGTTAGGTTAGGTTAGGTTATTTGAGGTTAGGGTAAAGGTAAGGGTAAGGGTAAGGGTAAGGGTAAGGGTAAGGGTAAGGGTTAGCTTTGGGTTTGGTTTAGGGTTAGGGTTAGGGTTAGGGTAAGTGTAAGGGTAAGGGGTTAGGTTAGGTTAGGTTAGGTTAGGTTAGATTAGGTAAGGTTCGGTAAGGTTAGGTTAGGTTAGGATAGGTTAGGTTAGGTTAGGTTAGGTTAGATTAGGTAAGGTTAGGTTAGGTTAGGTTAGGTTAGGTTAGGTAAGGTTAGGTTAGGTTTGGTTAGGGGTAATGGATCAGCGGTTAGGGTTGGGGTAAGGGGTAAGGGGTAAGAGTTAGGAGTTAGGAGTTAGGGGTAAGGGGTTGGGCTAGGTTAGGTTAGGTTAGGTTAGGTTGGGTTAGGGTTAGGGTCAGGTAAGGGTTAGGGATAGGGATAGGGTTAGGTTAGGGTTAGGGATAGGGTTAGGGTTAGGTTAGGGTTAGGGTTAGGGTTAGGGTTAGGTTAGGTTAGGTTAGGGTTAGGGTTAGGGTTAGGGTTAGGTTTAGGTTTAGGGTAAGGGTTAGGGTTACGTTAGGTTAGGTTAGGGTTAAGGTTAGGGGTTAGGGATTAGGCGTTAGGTTTAGGGTTAGGTTAGGTTAGTTAAGGTTAGGGTAAGGGTTAGGGTAAGGGTAAGGGTTAGGTTTGGGTTTGGGTTTGGGTTTGGGTTAGGGTTAGGGTTAGGGTTATGGTAAGTGTAAGGGTAAGGCTAAGGGTAAGGGGTTAGGTTAGGTTAGGTTAGGTTAGGTTTGGTTAGGGATAGGGTCAGGGTCAGCATAAGGGTAGGGGTAAGGGTAAGGGTAGGGTTAGGTTATGGGTTAGGGGTAATGGATCAGGGGTTAGGGTTGGGGTAAGGGGTAAGGGTTAAGAGATAGGAGTTAGGAGTTAGGAGTTAGGAGTTAGTGGTAAGGGGTTGGGCTAGGTTAGGTTAGGTTAGGTTGGGTTAGTTTAGGTTTAAGGTTAGGGTTAGGGTCAGGTAAGGGTTAGGGTTAGGGTTAGGGTTAGGGTTAGGGTTAGGGTTAGGTTTAGGGTAAGGGTTAGGGTTGGATAAGGTTAGGGTTAAGGTTAGGGTTAGATAAGGTTAGGGTTCGGGGTTAGGATTAGGGTTAGATAGGTTTAGGGATTAGGCGTTGGGTTAGGTTAGGTTAGGTTAGGTTAGATTAGGGTTAGTTTAGGGATAGGGTTAGGGTTATGGTTATGGTTATGGTTTTGGTTTTGGTTATGGTTAGGTTAAGGGTTAGGGTTAGGGTAAGTGTAAGGGTGAGGGTGAGGGTAAGGGTAAGGGTTAGGGTTAGGGTTAGAGCTAGGGCTAGGTTTGGTTTGGTTTGGTTTGGTTTGATTTGGTTTGGTTCGGGTTAGGGTTAGGTTCAGGTTCAGGTTTAGGGTTACGGTTAGGGTCAGGGTTGGGATAGGGATAGGGATAGGGTAAGGGTAGGGTTAGGATTTATGCTTTAGGATTGGGGTTAGGGTTAGGTTAGGTTAGGTTAGGTTAGGTTTAGGGTAAGGGTTAGGGAAAGGGTAAGGGTAAGGGGTTAGGTTAGACTAGGTTAGGTTAGGTTAGGTTAGGTTTGGTTAGGGATAGAAATGGGGTTAGGGTAAGCGTAAGGGTAAGGGTAGGGTTAGGTTATGGGTTAGGAGTTAGGAGTTAGGGTTAGGGTCAGGTAAGGGTTAGGTTACGTTAGGTTAGAATTAGGGTTAGGGTTAGGGTTAGGGTTAGGGTCAGGTAAGGGTTAGGGTTAGGTTTAGGGTAAGGGTTAGGTTAGGGTTAAGGTTAGGGTTAAATAAGGTTAGGGTTAGGGGTTAGGGTTAGGATTAGATTGGGTTAAGGATTAGGCGTTAGGGTTAGGTTAGGTTAGGTTAGGTTAGGTTAGGCTAGGCTAGGTTAGGGTTAGGGTTAGGGTAAGGTAAGGGTTAGGGTTAGGGTTAGGGTTAGGGTTAGGGTAAGGGTTATGGTTAGGTTAGGATTAGGGTTAGATAGGGTTAGGGATTAGGCACTAGGATTAGGGTCAGGTTAGGTAAGGTTAGGTTAGGTTAGGTTAGGTTATGTTAGGTTAGGTTAGGTTAGGTTAGTTTAGGTTTGGGTTAGGGTTAGGGTTAGGGTCAGGTAAGGGTTAGGGTAAGGGTTCGGGTTAGGGTCAGGTTAGGGTCTGGTAAGGGTTAGGGTTAGGGTTTGGTTTATGGTAAGGGTTAGGTTAGGGTTAGAGTTAGGGTTAGATAAGGTTAGGGTTAGGGTCAGGTCAGGTCAGGTCAGGGTTAGGGTTAGGGTTTGGGTTAGGGTTAGGATTAGACGTAGGGTTAGGGTTAGGTTAGGTTAGGCTTAGGGTTAGGGTTAGGGTTAGGGTCAGGTAAGGGTTAGGGTTAGGGTTAGGGTTAGGGTCAGGTAAGGGTTAGGGTTAGGGTTAGGGTTAGGGTTAGGGTTAGGTTAGGTTAGGGTTAGGGTTAGGGTTAGGATAGGTTTAGGGTTAGGGTTAGGGTTAGGGTTGGTTTAGGTTAGGGTTAGGGTTAGGGTTAGGGTTAGGGTTAGGGTTAGGTTAGGTTAGGTTAGGGTTAAGGTTAGGGGTTAGGGTTAGGTTAGGTTAGGTTAGGTTAGGGTTAAGGTTAAGGTTAGGGTTAGGGTCAGGTAAGGGTTAGGGTTAGGGTTAGGGTTAGGGTCAGGTAAGGGTTAGGGTTAGGTTAGGTTAGGTTAGGTTAGGTTAGGTTAGGTTAGGGTTAGGGTTAGGGTTAGGATAGGGTTAGGGTTGGGTTAGGTTAGGTTAGGGTTAGGGTTAGGGTTAGGGTTAGGT
>CM065677.1:372500-552500 GCA_033220385.1 Triplophysa yarkandensis | reverse complement strand
TTAAGGGTTAAGGGTTAAGGGTTAAGGGTTAAGGGTTAAGGGTTAAGGGTTAAGGGTTAAGGGATAGGTTTAGGGTTAGGATTTTGGTGAGGGTAGTTTTAGTCTAAGGGGTGAGGGTTAGGGTCAGAGTTAGGGTTAGTGTTAGGGTTACGGTAAGGGTTAGGTTTAGGGTAAGAGTAAGAGGTTAGTATTTTGGAAAGGGTAGTTTTAGTCTAAGGGGTGAGGGTTAGGGTCAGAGTTAGGGTTAGTGTTAGGGTTACGGTAAGGGTTAGGTTTAGGGTAAGAGTAAGGGTAAGGGTTAGGCTAAAGGTAAGAGTAGGGGTAGGGGTAGAGTTTATGTTATAGGGTTCAGGGGTATGTGCTAGGTTAGGTAAGGGTTAAGAGATAGGGTTAGGCTTAGGGTTAGGGTAAGGATTAGGATGAAGTGTAGGGTTAAGGTTTAGGCTTAGGTTGAGGTTTAGGGTAAGGGTTAGGTTTAGGGTTAGGGTTAGGATTTTGGTACGGTCATGGGTAAGGGTTATGGTTAGGTTTACGGTTAGGGTTAAAAGTTAGACTTTTGGTAAGGGTAGTCTTAGTGTAGGGGCTGAGGGTTAGGGAAAGAGTACGTGTTATAGGTTAGGTTAAGGAATAGGGTCAGTGTAAGGTTTAGAGTAATGGTAACATTTAGATGAGTGTTATGTGTTACAGTTAGGTTTTGGATTTCGGTTAGGATTAAGGATCAGGGTTAGGGTTAGGGTTGGGTTAGGTTTAGGGTTATGGTATGGGTAAGGGTTTGGGGTTTTTGTTATCAGGTTCAGGCTTATGGGCTAGTCGAGGTAATGGTTGAGGGTTAGGGTTAGGGTTCGGATTAAGGGTTAGGGTTTGCGTAAGGGTTAAGGCTCGGATAAGGGTTAGGGTTAGGGTAAGGGTAAGTGTTAGGTTAGAGTTAGAGTAGGGGTTATGCTTAGGATAAGGGTAGTGTTAGGGTTAAGGTTAGGTTTAGGGTTAGGGTTAGTTGTGAGGGTTTGGGTTAGGGTTAGGGTAAAGGTAAGGGTTCAGGTTAGGGCTAGGGTTAGGGTTAGGGTTAGGGTTAGGATTAGGTTAGGTTAGGTTAGGTTACGTTAGGTTTGGTTAGGTTAGGGTTAGGGTTAGGGTTTGTGTTAGTTTAGGTTTAGGTACAGGATAAGGGTAAGAGTAAGTGTAAGGATTAGCCATAAAGGTTAGTGTTATGGTTAGGGTAGTGTTATTGGTGAGGGTAGGGGTGAGGTTAGGGTAAGGGTTAGGGTTCATGTTATAGGGTTCAGGGGTATGGGCTGGGTTAGGTAAGGGTTAAGGATTGGGGTTAGTGTTAGGGTTAGGATGCGGTTGCGGGTGAGGATTAAGGTTAGAGTTAGAGTTAGAGTTAGGGTTAGGGTTAGGGTTAGGGTTTGGGTTAGGTTTTGGGTTAGGGTTATGGTTTGTGTTAGGTTAGGGTTAGGATTAGGATTAAGGTAAGGGTTTAGTGTTAAGGGTTAAGGGTTAAGGGTTAAGGGTTAAGGGTTAAGGGTTAAGGGTTAAGGGTTAAGGGTTAAGGGTTAAGGGTTAAGGGTTAAGGGATAGGTTTAGGGTTAGGATTTTGGTGAGGGTAGTTTTAGTCTAAGGGGTGAGGGTTAGGGTCAGAGTTAGGGTTAGTGTTAGGGTTACGGTAAGGGTTAGGTTTAGGGTAAGAGTAAGAGGTTAGTATTTTGGAAAGGGTAGTTTTAGTCTAAGGGGTGAGGGTTAGGGTCAGAGTTAGGGTTAGTGTTAGGGTTACGGTAAGGGTTAGGTTTAGGGTAAGAGTAAGGGTAAGGGTTAGGCTAAAGGTAAGAGTAGGGGTAGGGGTAGAGTTTATGTTATAGGGTTCAGGGGTATGTGCTAGGTTAGGTAAGGGTTAAGAGATAGGGTTAGGCTTAGGGTTAGGGTAAGGATTAGGATGAAGTGTAGGGTTAAGGTTTAGGCTTAGGTTGAGGTTTAGGGTAAGGGTTAGGTTTAGGGTTAGGGTTAGGATTTTGGTACGGTCATGGGTAAGGGTTATGGTTAGGTTTACGGTTAGGGTTAAAA
The DNA here is from genome assembly GCA_033220385.1 of Triplophysa yarkandensis. Taxonomy (NCBI): domain Eukaryota; kingdom Metazoa; phylum Chordata; class Actinopteri; order Cypriniformes; family Nemacheilidae; genus Triplophysa; species Triplophysa yarkandensis. The sequence continues at coordinate 550,442 of CM065677.1, read as the reverse complement.
GTTAGACTTTTGGTAAGGGTAGTCTTAGTGTAGGGGCTGAGGGTTAGGGAAAGAGTACGTGTTATAGGTTAGGTTAAGGAATAGGGTCAGTGTAAGGTTTAGAGTAATGGTAACATTTAGATGAGTGTTATGTGTTACAGTTAGGTTTTGGATTTCGGTTAGGATTAAGGATCAGGGTTAGGGTTAGGGTTGGGTTAGGTTTAGGGTTATGGTATGGGTAAGGGTTTGGGGTTTTTGTTATCAGGTTCAGGCTTATGGGCTAGTCGAGGTAATGGTTGAGGGTTAGGGTTAGGGTTCGGATTAAGGGTTAGGGTTTGCGTAAGGGTTAAGGCTCGGATAAGGGTTAGGGTTAGGGTAAGGGTAAGTGTTAGGTTAGAGTTAGAGTAGGGGTTATGCTTAGGATAAGGGTAGTGTTAGGGTTAAGGTTAGGTTTAGGGTTAGGGTTAGTTGTGAGGGTTTGGGTTAGGGTTAGGGTAAAGGTAAAGGTAAGGGTTCAGGTTAGGGTTAGGGTTAGGGTTAGGGTTAGGGTTAGGGTTAGGGTTCAGGTAAGGGTAAGGGTAAGAGTAAGGGTTCGGGTTTAGGGTTTATGTTATAGCATAAGCATAAGGATTAGGGTTAAGGATAGGGATAGGGAAAAGGATAGGGTTAGGGTTAAGGTTAAGGTTAAGGTTAAGGTTAAGGTAAAGGTTAAGGTTAAGGTTAAGGTTAAGGTTAAGGTTAAGGTTAAGGTTAAGGTTATGGTTATGGTTATGGTTAAGGTTATGGTAAGGGTTACGGTTAAGGTTTAGGGTTATGGTTATGGTTAGGATTAATGTTGTGCTTTAGGGTTAGGGTTTGGATTACGGTTATGATTAAGGTTAAGGTTTAGGGTTTGCATTAGTTTAGGCTTAGGGTTAATGTTAGGGTTATATTTAAGGTCAGGGTTAAAGGGAAATCTTATGGTTAGAGTTAGGCTTACGGTTAGGGTTAAGGGTTAGGGTTAGGGTTCAGGTTCAGGTTCGGGTTAAGGGTTAGGGCTAGGGTAAGCATTAGGGTAAGAGGTAGGTTAAGGATTAGGGTAAGGTTTAAGGGTTAAGGGTTAAGGGATAAGGGATAAGGATTAATGGTTAATGGTTAAGGGTCAAGGGTCAAGGGTTAAGGGTCAAGGGTCAAGGGTCAAGGGTTAAGGGTTAAGGGTTAAGAGTAGTGTTAGTGTTAGGGGTGAGGGTTAGGGTTAAGGTTAAGGTTAAGGTTAAGGTTAAATTTAAGGTTAAGTTTAGGGTTAAGGTTTACTTTAAGGTCAGGGTTAGGGTAAGGGTAAGGGTAAGAGTAAGGAGTGAGGATAATCTGCTATGAATCTCATCACCACGGTGAGCAGGGAGAGGACCAGAGCATATTACAGTGTTTTTTTTATTTTATTGTAAATTTTATAGATTTCTGACTGGCGCAATCAAACATCATTAGTGCCAGCATAAAGAATAATCTTACTGTATTTACGTTTATCATTAACCAGCACTTTTAAATTTGATAAGATGTCAGGCGCTCTGGCTCCCGCTAAACATTTGACTATGGTGGCTGGTGTCTCTATATTCACATTCAGTACAATAGAATCACCAATAACTAGAGCACTTTCATCAGGTTTCTCAGTGGGTGTACCACTGAGTAGGGAGAACCTGTTTAATGTTTTTATCGGAACAGAAGAGTGGTGTTTTGACCCACGACTATGCCGTCTCACAGTCACCCAGTTGCCCTGCTGCCAGTTGTTCTGTTACCGGAACCGAACCATGTGTATTAATCCCATAGCTAGACGCATCCAAAACTGTGTCTTTAACAATCGTACAATCCTTAATTAAAGTTTGGAAACGTGTCTCTAAATCGGAAATCTTCTCTGTCAGCCGAACTATTTCCCTACATTTATCACATATGAATCCCTCATCAGTGACAGAGATAGATAAACTATACATGTGACAACAAGAGCAAATAACAAGAGCAGGAAAAGTCATTACTCACCGTGTTTGATGAAGTAATATATCCACAGGTGTTTGATTGTCTTGTGAAAAAACTGAAGCGAGTGAGAGAAAAATGTTATACAAAGAAGGAATAGAGCTTTATGGCGCCGAGTATAGCTGCCGTATTGCGAGCTTCGCAAAAACTTTGCAGTTTTTCGTTTGTTCTACTTGTTTGTTGGTTTTTGTCCTATGTTTGGAGGTTGTTTGTTTAACTGTTTACGACAGGCAAACACTTCTTAATATAGGTGCCTTCGTCGCGAACAGAAAACCGGACTTTGAGTTCCTGAACGCCGGCGGTTTGTTGACAGACACCGCATCGGAACCCTTTGTTTGGGCTGCACGGACGCAACAGAAGAAACGCCGCCGGAAAAGAGGAAAGAGAGCTAATGTTCAGTCTCTGGACAATACATTTTGTGTACTCCGGGCACGGATCTCATACCAACGAGAAACAAGAGACTGCTTCATTATCTCCCTCACAGAGACCTGGATGTGTGCAGATGTTCCAGACTCAGCCATCGAGCTCACCGGGTTCTCTGTGCACCGCTCGGACAGAACTAAAGAGCTCACCGGGAAGAGCAGAGGTGGAGGAGTTTGTTTCTTTATTAAAGACTCATGGTGTGATGAGAGGAACACTCTATTACATCTTTCTGCTCTCCTGATCAGAAGTTTCACATGCTTCTGTGTCGACCATTCTGGCTACCGAGGGAGTTCACAGTGATCATCATCTTAGCTGTTAATATTCCTCCTCAAGCCAACACAGAGCAGGCACTCAAGGATCTGTACAGGAACATAAGTCAGCAGGAGACCTTGCACCCAGAGGCAGCGTTTATTGTCATGGGGGACTTTAACAGAGCTAATTTCAGGACAATAGCACCAAAATATTGTCAACACATCACTATTAACACTTGTGGTGATCGTGTACTGGACCACTGTTGTTCTCCCTTCCGGGACGCCTACAAATCAGATCACTGCTCCATTCTGCTGCTGCCCGCTTATAGGCAGAAACTGAAGCGGGAAGCCCCCGCCCTCCGGACAATCCAGTGCTGGTCGGACCAATCAGACGCAACACTTTAAGACTGTTTTGATCACGTGGACTGGGACATGTTTTGGGCAGCGTCTGATCATGACATCGAGGCGTACTCAGACTCTGTCACGTGTTTCATCAGGAAGTGTATAGATGATGTGGCTGCAGGTCCTGATGGCATCCCAGGGCGTGTGCTCCGAGCATGCGCATACCAGCTGGCCGGTGTCTTCACAGACATCTTCAACCTCTCCCTCTGTCTGTCTGTGGTCCCTTCATGCTTCAAGACATCAACCATTGTGCCCATATCCAAGAAGATCAAAACCACATGCTTAGCTGAGCACCCTGACTAAATGGTGTCAGGAGAACCACCTATCACTCAACACTGACAAGACCAAGGAGCTGGTGGTAGATTTCAGGAGACAGAGCAGAGAACACAGACCCATCACTATCGGCGAGACACCTGTGGAGCGGGTGAGCAGTTTCAAGTTCCTCGGCGTCAACATCAGCGAGGATCTCACCTGGTCCATTCACACCGACGCGGTGCTGAAGAAAGCACAACAGCGCGTCTTCTTCCTGAGAAGAATGAGGAAGTTTGGCATGAGCCAAAGCATCCTCAGAACCTTCTACACCTGCACCATAGAGAGCATCCTGACGAGCTGCATCACTGCCTGGTTTGGTAACAGTACTGCTGGCAACCGCAAAGCTCTGAAAAGGGTTGTGCGAACTGCCATCCACATCGTCGGAGCTGAGCTTCCCTCCCTCCAGGACATCTACACCAGGCGGTGCATATGAAAATCCCGGAAGATCATCAGGGATTCCAGCCACCCATCTCACAGACTGCTCTCTATGCTGCCCTCAGGAAGACGTCTCCGCAGCATCCGCTCCCGCACGAGTCGACTGAGGGATAGGTTTTTCCCTAAGGTAATCCGACTCAAGAACAATCAGAACTGATACACTCCCACAAACAATATTTACACACTGCACTTTATACAACAGTCTACCTTCATCCTTTGCACAACTACTAAATGTATTGGGACTACGTCCACTCTGCTGCACCTTACACATGGTTATGCACATCTTTTTTACATATGCAGAACTTGCACACTCTGTGTTTAGTGTTTAATGTTTTTCTCATGCTAAATGTATGTATGTACATACTGTGTTGAATGTTTCGACTGTGTTTGTCTATAGTACACTGTGTTTACTGATTATATGTATTTGCATATTGCACACTGTCTTATGTCTGCACTATATGTTTCATGTTACATGTTACCTGTACTGCGCTGTTTTTGGAGCAAGCTCCTAAGAATTTCACTCACCAGGGCACATGTGCCGTGGTGATGTGACAATAAAAGTGAATTGAATTGAGTTGTTGGAGGTTTTCCCAATGGCTGATCAGTCCTTTGTCTGCTTTAGTCAATGGCAGACTTCTCCTTTAGTTTCTGCAAAACAACTAAGTTTCTCTGTTTTCTCAGAAACAATATATCATCAACTTTTTTGTCTTATATGGTATGGAATATGTGTGTGTGTATGGTTCCTTTGTCTCCTTCAGTCAATGGCAGACTTCTCCTTTAGTTTCTGCAAAACAACTAACCTTCTCTGTTTTCTCAAAAACAATATATCATCAACTTTTTTGTCTTATATGGTATGGAATATGTGTGTGTGCATGTCTCCAAACAGTATTTCCTCAGTTTAAGTGCATCTTAAATCTTGTTGTTTAGTTCTTAAGGTCAGCTTAAAGTAAGCTTAAGACATTACAGGCCTTAGCTTTCCTCCCTTTTACACTCACACACATATTCCTGTTGTCATTGCAAGAGACATATGGTTATATTTTAATGCACTTATTGCTAGTGAATGGTTAATAAAACATCAATTAATAAAACATAAGAACATAATATTGTATTAGAAAGATGGTTAATAAACCATCAATTAATAAAACATAAGAGTATAATATTGTATTATTCCCACAAATGGAATGAGAAAGCTTCTACTTTATAGGGCTGTGGTAATAACATGTTATGTCCAATGGAATGGTGGTGAGTAAAGGTCTAGTTTTCAGAGCCTTGGGTCTTAAATGAGAAGGTATTGAGTTAATTAGAATTAAACAAGTTTAAACTTTACATCCAAAAAAATAAGGTACAACTATCTCTAACAGTTAAGCCTTCAGTGCAAGATTTTCTCACCGTTTCTTTAAATGGCAAATTTGAGCATCGGACATTTTAAGGTATTATCTACTACCATACAGTAAGCTATATGGAAGACTTTTTAATGCTTGGGGCTTGAAATGGGATGGTGATGAGTAAGCTTCTACTTTATAGTGCTATGGTAATTACACGGTTTGTCTTGAGGTAATATTGAATTGGATCATTTTAAACTTTCAATCCCACAAAGATTAGATACATCAGCATCTACCACTTGGATCTTCAATACAAGCTTTTCTTACTTTTACTTTTAATGGCAAATATGAGCTTCAGAGATTATTAGGTCTTAACTGATCCCATACAATTGCTCATATGGAGGACATTTTACTGCTTTGGGGTTTGAAATAGGATCGTGGTGGGTAAAGGTCTACTTTGTAGTCATGAGATATAAAATGGGGTGGTGGTGAGTAAAATAAGAAGGTATTGAGTTAATTGGAATTAAACAAGATAAAACTTTACATCCCAAAAATATAAGGTATAAAAGCATCTAACAGTTAAGGACAGAGAATGTTGCATTAAGTTTTATCTGTTAGTAGCTGATGTATCTTATATTTGTAGGATGGAAAGTTTAAACTATATTACACCATAAGATATACTATGTTATACCCAAAGCACTAAAAAGTCATCGATATGGCCAATTGTATGGTTCTACCAACCATATTTGTTTGAATATAGGAAAATGGTACCATTTCTCATCTCTTTCCTCTAATCTTTAATCTCTTATCTTATGTCATATCTCCATATCAATTACCTCTTAACTGTTAACTCTTACCTCTTATCTCTTATCTCTTTTCTCTCCATATCTCTTATCTCTCCTTATCTATTATCTATAACATTTATCTCATACCTCCCATCTCTCACCTGTTATTACCTATCTCTTATTTCCTATCACCTATCTCCTATCTCTTATCTTCTATCTCTTACCTCTTAACCATTACCTCTTCTGTCTTTTCTGTTTTGTCTTTGGTTTTATCTCTTATCTATTATCTCCTGTGTCTTGTCTGTTTTTGCATATTTGGTATCTCTTACTTATTATCTCTTACCTCTTGACTCTTTTTTCTTATGTCTTTTCTGTTATCATTTATCTCATGTCTCATACCTTATATCTCATATTTCAGAAATCTTATCTCCTACCTCCTACCTCTTATTTCTTTTCCCTTTTGTTTTATCACTTATCTCTTCTTATCTCCTCTCTCACATCTCCCATCTCTCATCTCTTATCTCTTACCTTTTATCTCTTACCTCTTATCCTTTATCTTTTACCTCTTATCTCTTTTCTCATATCTCCTAACTCGTACCTCGTATCTCTCTTCTCGTATCTCTCTTCTCTCTTCTCTTCTTCTCTTATCCCATCTCTTATCTCATATTTCTTTTTTCTTTTATTTCATATCTCTTATTTCTATTCCCTAACCCCTTAAATATTTTCTCTTATCTCAATTTAACCAGAAATGCTGAGGCAAGCATGATGATTGAATTACTCTATCAACAAAATTTGTTTGTCTATAAGAGAGTGGTACCATTTCTTATCTCTTATCTCTTAATTCTTTTATCTTATCTATTTTCTCTTATCTCTTACCGGTTATCTCTATTCTCAACTTTACAAGTCATGGTGAGGTAAATCATGATGACGTGTTGCGTTGCACCCTTCTCTGCTGCTCATTTTAAAAAGTGAATTGCTACCTCGGCAATCTTGTATTCAGTGTCTTGATCTTGTTTGTCCTTGTTAAGATTGTAATCAAGGTACAACAAGAAGTAGGTAATTTAGATAGATCCTCTATCAAAACAAAACATAGCAACATTTGTTGTTTGTCTTTCATCACTGCTACACACTCTTTCCTGAAGCACATCAGGACAATATTAAGGTTGTTATTAAGGTTTGGTCCAGTGAGGAGCAGTTTATTAAGAGATACATTAATGATGTGTGCTGGAGTCAAAAACTGCACTGATCTGATTTGTTTTTGGTGTGATAGACTAAGAATAATGGTAAGTACCAACATTATTTTCCCTCTTGTAGCGGAGCTGTAAATTACAAATTGTTATTTTATATCCAGCTCCCGTTTTAGGAACAGCGTAAGGAGAGGAGGCCCAAAGCTGGATTTCCATTGATTGAAAGAACTTGCCATGGAGACATTAAAGGAAAAGGTGCTGACCAACTGTTGGAACTATCCAGAAAAACATTTTTCTCCATAATATTTGAAAGACCTTATCCTTGATGGAGTTGTCAGGCTTATATTCTTTAAAAGAGTCTGCTTTTACTAAAATGTTTGTCTTGAAATAGGAAACACTGGGCTTGTGCACATTTCCGCCACATACTTCACCGACCAGAACCCAATCCTAATTCATTTTTGTCCAAAGGTTGTGTTATTTGGGCCATTCATTTGTTTCCTCACTTTATGAACTTGGAGTATGTCTTTTGTCTTAGTAGGCTAAACCTGCCAAAAATAAATAAATGTAAAAGTAAATTTAAACTGGTAGATAGCCGTCTTCTTTGGTTTAGAGAAACTCAGTTAAAAGATCTCTTATCTCTCTTATTTGAAAGTTGTCGTTACCTGAAATAATGCAACAACTGTTTAACTTCTTAAACAATGCACTTCATTTCATTACTTGAGGTGAGCAATAGCGTTCATAAAGTCTGTTCCTATGTGTACTGCAATGAGATGTTACACGTCACAATATATATCTAAATTATGGCCTACGCTCTCAATATCAAATGCAGAAATGTTAATCCATGCAGTTATGACCTCAAGGTTGGATTACTGCAATGCTTTATTAGGTGGTTGTCCTGCACGCTCTGTAAACAAATTACAGTTAGTCCAAAATGCTGCAGCAAGAGTTCTTACAAGTACCAGGAAGTATGACCAAATTACTCCGGTCCTGTCAACATTACACTGGCTCCCTATGAAACATCGTATAGATTTTAAAATCTTACTTATTACTTACAAAGCCTTTTGGTTTAGCACCTCAATATTTGAAAGAGCTCCTGTTAAATTATAATCCTGCATTTGCTACGTTCTCAAAACTCAGGCAATTTGATAATACCTAGAATATCAAAATCAACTGCCAGCGGCAGATACTTTTCCTACTTGGCGCCTAAACTATGGAATAACTTACCTAATAGTGTTCGGGAGGCAGATACACCCTTGAAGTTTACATCTAGATTAAAAACACATCTCTTTAACCTGGCTTACACATAAATACTAACATGCTTTGAATATTCAAATCCGTTAAAGGATTTTTAGGCTGCATTTATTTAAGAAATCCGGAACCGCTAGCACTCTCCACAACACACAATATATTTGCTATAACTTTAGTAGAATGGCATCTATGCTAATTTCTATGCTGTTTCTCCTTCCGAGCTCTTCCGAGCTCCAGCCCATATCCATATCAGATGGCATTGTAGTCACCAGGATCCAGTGCATATCCAGATCAGATTGAGAAGAAAGGACGACTAGAACCCCATATGCAGATCCCTCGCAAGACCTTGCCTCAGATGACCATAAAGATGGGACCACAGGAGACAAACAAATGCTGGACACTACTGGTAAGCCTTGCCCCAAAAGTAAAACTCAGTAAGGTTTACCCACAGATACTGTTCTATTCTGACTTAAGCACACATGAAAAACCAATGGCAAGAGATGCTTCTTTTGGTTGCCCTCAGTGACACATTGACCCGTCCAAGCTCAGAAAAATCCTCTTAATGAATTGTCCGTACTGTACCTGTCAGCTTTATGCACTGCCAGCACCATGGTGTACACAGAGGCAACAGCCGACAACACATGCCGAATGAAACACCCACCCCACCAAGATGTTAGTCTACATTAATTTGAGGGGAGAAGAGGCAGCCAACTCCTGGCATGTTTGGCACACCTGTTTCGAAACCCATTAAACAAACTATTTCCCCATAACATATGAAACCACACCGGATGTAGCTTCTGATAGAAAACATTGTTTGATGTAATGTCCAGATTCAGGGGAGATGTTATCTTTTACATCTCTGGGAGGAAGGTCGATCCGTCCCGTCAGTAGCCAGCCTGGAAAAAACAGAGGAAACGTCCCTGACTGAACTGAGGACTAATATTTGCAGTAGCCTGAAAGAGCAAGACTGTCATCTGTGGGCCCCTGGAAGTGGAGGGGATTGCTTTGCAGAATTAATATCCTGTTTAATAAGGAAGTCTTCATTTGAAATATGGTGAGATACAGCCAGTGACATATTGTTTTGGATCAGCAACAATTACCCTATAGTGCAGGGCTTTTATTATGCCCTGAAACTGTATACCTGTTGAACAAAGGACAATTGAGCTTAAACATTTCCCTTTATTTTTGGTTTATGTTTTATTATAATTTAAAAAAATATATGTATAAAATTTTCGCCTTTGTTGGTAGGTAGGGGTAGACATTTATAGTTTTTGCCACTTCATGAAAATTAACCTCTGCAACCATTATTTTTGGGTTTGGGGTGAGGTAAGGTGTTGATTCAAAAACTCCTGTGATATGTACAACTTCTTATATTATTATATATAGTTCATTAACACGTGGTTTGTGTATTAAAAATTACTATTTTCATATAAAATACCAAAGATGTTGTCCATGTAAAAATGAATAGATTCCAGATCCCATGCCTACATCACAGTGAAAGTCATGGCACACACTGTAGGTAAGTGAAGTGACATGACGTATTGCCAAGTATTGTGTTCCATACTTGGATTTTGTGCTCTTCATTTTACCCATTCAATAAGTGAATACACACCCAGAGCAGTGGCCAGCCATGCTGCACTGCCCAGGGAGCAGGGGGGGTGCATTGCTCAAGGGACTCACCTCAGTCGTTTTATTCTCGCTGGTTCTGAGTCTAAAAACAGCAACCTTCGGATCATGGACCTCAGATCACGAGCCCAAGACTCAAACCACCAGGCCACGACAGTGCCTCAAGACTGGGTTGGATTACTAGTGAAGGACTTTGTGTTATTCTGTTTATCCTGTAATCTTTGTCTGACCTTTATTTGTACCTGAATCCCACATTCAGTTAACATACGTATATATGTATGGAGAAAGCCTCATACTGATAACATTATGCTTGCTCCCTGCCTGTCATTAACATAGATCTGTAGAGAAGTGAACTTTTCAATATATGGATTCAATCATTTCTATTGTGAGCTCTCCTGTAGGGGTCCCTTTGATGTCCACCTTTAGTCTAAAGACCTTTCTATGCCATGTATAAAGTCTGGTCACAGAGACTATTTCCTGGGGTTTTAATATCAGAAGAAAGCTGTGCTACATGAACATCTTCAATAAACTATTTTCAACAGAACTTGGTATAACTTTCTTCATTTATGTACTACATTTACATTAAATTTACATTTTGTCCTTTAGCAGACGCTTTTATCCAAAGCGACTTACAATAGTCGAGGAGACAATGAAGCGGTAAATAGCCGATACAACAAAAGGTGATCAAGTGCTACAACAATGCTACCGAGTTATACAGAGAGCGAAGTTACAAAATAATTTTTTTTTTTATAGAGTTAGTATGTTAAAAAAGAAGGTACTCCTAGTGAGTTAGGTGTAGCCGGAAAAGATGAGTTTTTAGGTGTTTTTTAAATATAGAGACCGAGTCTGACAAGCGTGAAGCCAGAGGCAGATCGTTCCACCATCGAGGAACTGAAGCAGAGAACGTTCGAAAGAGAGATTTCTTACCCTTTTGAGCTGGTACCACAAGTCTCAGCTCATTTGCGGAGCGCAGAGATCTTGAGGGCCTATATCTTTGCATTAGTGAGTTAAGGTAAGTGGGTGCTGAACTGGTGGTGGTCTTGTAGGCAATGAGAAGACATTTAAATTCAATGCAGGCTGCTACAGGAAGCCAATACAGTTTTATGAAGAGAGGTGTTACATGGGTCCTTTTTGGTTCCTTGAACACCACTCTTGCCGCTGCATTTTGAAGCATCTGCAGAGGTTTAGTTGTGCACATCGGGAGTCCAGCAAGCAGTGCATTGCAGTAGTCTAGCCTGGACAGGACCAAAGCTTGAACCAGGATTTGTGTGGAGTGTTCTGTGAGAAACTGTCTGATCTTCCTGATGTTGTAAAGCATGAATCTGCAGGATCTGACAGTCGCGGCAACATGATCTGTGAAGTTGAGCTGATCATCGATGATTATTCCCAAGTTTCTCGCAGACCTGGAGGGCACAATGGTTGATGCTCATAGTTGGATCGAGAGATCGTGACGAGTCTTCGAGTCGGCAGGGATGACAAGAAGTTCCATTTTCGCAAGGTTAAGTTGTAGGTGGTGTTGGTTCATCCAGAGGGAGATGTGGCTCAGACATGCTGAGACTCGGGTCGAAATCGTCTGATCTTCGGGATGAAACGCAAGGTGGAGTTGCTTGTCATCCGCATAACAGTGGTAGGAGAAGCCATGCTTACGAATGACTGATCCCAGTGATGTCATGTAGATCGAGAAGAGCAACGGTCCAAGAACTGAGCCCTGAGGTACACCGGTGACAAGATGTTGCGTTTCTGAGACTTCACCTCCCCACGAAACCTTGAAGGATCTACCCGAGGGGTAGGATACGAACCATTGGAGAGCCTTGTCTGAGACGCCCATTTCCTTGAGAGTCGAAAGGAGAATACTGTGGTTAACGGTGTCAAAGGCAGCGGATAAGTCTAGCAGGATGAGAACGGATCACATGGAGGCCGCCCTTGCCAGACGTAGGTCTTCAACAACTGAGAGCAGAGCTGTCTCTGTAGAGTGTCCTTTCTTGAAGCCTGACTGGTTGCTGTCCAAGCGGTTGTGTAGAGTAAGATAGGCCGAGAGTTGATCTGAGACGACACGTTCCAGGGTCTTTCCGATGAATGGCAATAGAGAGACTGGTCTGTAGTTCTCTAGAAGTTAGGAATTCAGCGAGGGTTTCTGCAACAGCGGGGTGATCCGGGCTTCTTTGAAAGCAGTAGGAAATGTGCCAGAGTTGAGCGATGAGTTGATGATGTGAGTAATTGCAGGAATAACCGAAGGAGAGATGTCTTGCAGGAGATGGGTGGGGATGGGGTCCAGCGAGCAGGTAGTCGGGTGATTCGATACGATGATTCTCGCAGCGTCGTTTTCAGTCAACGGAGAGAAAGAGTGGAGGGAGGTGGTCAAAGGAGCCGGAATATGGTCCAGCGGTGGTGGAGCGGAGAACTGATTGCTGATAGCGGTGGTCTTCTTCACAAAGAAGGATGCAAAGTCATCAGCTGTTAGGTCCGACGAGGGAGGAGGGGTGGGAGGACAGAGTAGAGCAGAGAAGGTCTTAAAGAGATCGCGAGAGTCAGTTGAGCTGTTTATTTTCGCCTGGTAGAACTGAGTCTTAGCGACCGAGACATCCTCAGAGAAAGAAGAGAGAAGAGTTTGATAGAGAGAGAGATCTGCAGGGTCATTAGATTTGCGCCATTTTCTCTCAGCTGCCCTGAGCTTTGTTCTGTGTTCCTGGAGGACATCAGAGAGCCAAGGTGTTGAAGGATTGGCACGGGCTAGTCGAGATGTAAGCGGGCATAAATTGTTCAAGCAGGATGTTAGTGTAGAGCATAGGAGGTGAGTGGCATTGTCAGTGCTAAGTAGAGCAAACTGATCAGGAGGAGGGAGCATAGAGGAAACAGCAGAGGATAGGGTGAGAGGAGAGAGCGTGCGTAGGTTACGCCTGAAGGTAACAAGAGAGGAAGGGGAAGGAGTGTCGGATGATGTCACGTCGAGGTGAAGTGTGACGAGAAAATGATCGGATGTGTGCAGTGGTGTTACTTGAGTGTGATATGTGGAGCAGTAGCGTGTGTAGACAAGATCAAGTGTGTTACCGGACTTGTGGGTCGGCGACGTGGGCATGCGAGTGAGGTCAAACGATGCAGTGAGGTTGTGCAAGTCAGTAGCTGAGGATTTCTCCAGGTGGATGTTGAAATCTCCTAGGATAACAAGAGGTGTCCCATCCTCCGGAAAAGATGACAGGAGAACATCAAACTCCTCTAGAAAATGTCCAAGCTGACCTGGGGGACGATATACTACCACAAAAATGATATTGAGTGGATGAGTTACAGAAACTATGTGTGACTCAAAAGAGGTGTTAACACCCGAAGGTGCAAGTGTTTTAAATCTCCATCCAGTAGGAAGAAGTAGACCAGTTCCCCCCCTCTACCAGTAGAGCGTGGGGTGTGGGAGAATGCATAGTTGGTACAGGGCAGTCGGTGTTGTACTGTCTTCTGACTTATCCAGGTTTCAGTGAGTGCTAAAACAGAGAGACCAGAATGTTTAGCCATGGCAGGAATAAAGTCAGCTTTATTGACAGCAGATTGGCAGTTCCACAAGCCTATAGGAATAGTGAGTGCAAAAGAGTCAGATGTAGGGATGGCACGCAGGTTATCAGTGTTGCATGTCCTACGACGTGACCCAGAGGGTTTACGAGTATTAGTAACAGTGAGAATTTTGTGACACATGGTGAAGTGGTAAATAAAAGAGGAGAGGAAATGAGAATAAATAAGAAGAAAACAAGAGCTAAGGGCTAGTTCAGTAATTAGAGGAACTTGAAACCAATAAAGGCAATAAGTGTTTAAAAATACAAGCAAAAAATACGGAAACGCAGATTTTGAAAGATACCATAATACTCAGGTGCCCTGTCGGTGTCTCTGCTCGGTAGAGTCGCACAGGTAGAGTCGCTGGTCTTTACTCATGTCGGTCTTCACACGAGGAGGGCTGCACACGAGGGCTGACGCTCACGCTGACGCGTTAGCGCAGATACAACGCCTAAATACTCACTTAATTATTCAATAATTATGCCGAATGCGCCTTGTAAATTATCACAACAATAGCCTCGATGGCCTGGCAATCATAAACCAATGGCTCTGACTGAAACCACAAATAGCTCTGCGATTACGATTGCAACGGATTTAAACAATAACAATAACAATAACAATAACAATAACAACTTGATGGCTCTTTATGGCACAGCAATGAATTTAACTAAAATAAAACAAATTAACACTTGCTCAATGAAACTAGGACTGTATTTCTATCTAAATAGCTTACACTTTCGTTAGCAACAGGTTGTACTCACGCAACGGGTAATTCAATTAACAATATTGAAAACGCAAATTCTCCTACAAGTGTACTCGAGCTGATCTACACGCTTCTCCTGACTTTACTGAGAGGTGACTCGGCTTAGTAGCATTGTAGTGCATTGGCGAGCCACCCAACGGTTGTTCAGCCAAATTCAGCAAAATCTAACAATTTGGCGAGCCAGCCAGGAGAGAAAGATAATAGGAGATCTCACCAAAACCACTGGAACAAGGAGTGAATAAGAAGATTTTTGGAGATTCTACAAACTTTAACTAAAGATCAAGAGCCTGAATCTGTGGATATAATTTCTTTGTATTATCTGGACTTTCACTCAAAGATTATTATTTGGTGAGTGAAACTTATCAGCTCTCTTAAAGAACCCTTGAAAACTAATGCTTATAGTGTAGCTCTTTTAATTAAGCTTGGTCCTTTCTATATAGTTTGAATTGTTAAAGAAACAATTTGGTCCGTTCATTTTGACACTGTAGAAGCTGTGGCTTTGTCCTTTCTCCTGATATCTGTAAAAATTGTTGAACAAACAATTTGGACCATTCATCTTGAGACTGTAGAAGCAGTGGCTTGGTCCTTTCTCCTGGTGTCTGAAAAAAATTATTGAGGAAAAAATTTGGACTGTTCATCTTGAGACTGTAGAAGCAGAGGCTTGGTCCTTTCTCTAAATGTCTGTAGAAATTGTTAAAAAATATCATATATCTGGAGACTGTAGAAGCTGAATTTAGTTTGTAACTGAAATTGCTGCAAGAATCTAGGATTCTTGACTGGGTGCTTAATCAGTAGCCACTCTTTGGATTGTAACAAGAAATAGTTTGGAACTGAAATTGCTGCAAGAATTCAGAATTCTTGACAGGGTGCTTAATCTGTAATCACTATTTGGTTTGAAATGTGGGACATAGGACATGACTGACATAAAAAAGGGCTTTTGGGAAGACACAGCGTTTAAATGAACAAAAACAGTCTCTACTTTCAGCAGTTGAGCAACAGGGAAACTAAGCAACCCCTCTCTGCAATACCTGCTAGCGGCAGTTCATCAAAAAGATGATGGACATTATGTATGTGCCAAAATAAATCACTCTAATGTTACATTTTTATTGGATACAGGCACATTAACTGTCACACCTACATCTCTTGCTAACAGAATTAAACTTTCCAGAACTCAAGAGAACATCGTCTCAAATGGAGCAGGGGGGGAGATATCATTCTCAGGAGAACTGAACATATAACAATGTTGATTGGACCACATGAAGTAGAAACCAAACATTGGGGTTTGACACGCTGCTGAAATTCAACTCATCACTAACCTTTGAAGATGGAAAAGCAACATGGAACTTGAGGAGGCTTGAAAAAACTGAACTACAACAACACTGTATATGGTCTAAAGATAAATATGACTGTGGTTTGTTGCAAATGACTCCTGTATCATTCACTGAAAAACCACCACCATGTACAAAACAATATTCTATCAGCAATGAATCTGTCCAGGGCATTCTTCATATTGTTCAACAGCTAGAGAAGCTTGGAAGTCTAACAAAAACTCAAAGTGCATCTAACAGTCCAATCTGGCCTGTAAAAAAGGCTAATGGCACATGGAGACTGACAGTGGATTACAGAGAAGCCAACAAGTGTATTGACAAATTAACACCTTTAGTGGCGAGCCCTGCAACCATTTTTAACACTCTGAAACCAGAACATGAGTGGTTTACTGTTCTAGATATGGCAAATGGTTTCTGGTCAGTTCCCCTGGCAGCTGAATCTCAATATTGGCTAGCTTTCAACGTTGATGGACAACAGTATCAATGGAATCGTCTTCCATAAGGTTTTCACAACAGTCACACTATCTACCATCAATCTCTCAGAACACACTTAAAACCTCCAGACATGCCAGGTGTGACCTTGGAAATCCTACAGTATGTGGATGATGTATTAATTGCATCAAGGACTGCACATGAACATGAGGCCTCTAAAGGTCACAAAGTAAGCTTAGAAAAAGCTCAAATCATGCAAATGGTAGTGATGTATCTAGGACAGAAGATATCCAAAGGAGAAAGAAAAATAGACACAGATTGGACTAAGGCAATCAAGGACACCCCTTCACCCACAACAGTCCAAGAGCTTAGAAAATGTTAAGGGCTCTGCAACAAAAACAAATCTTGGGTAGACTCTTACATTGAAATTGTACAACCTCTTTTTGATTTGCTTAAGGGAAATCCACATTCAAAAGAAATCATTTTCTTCGGTTAAGAAGCCTATGAAGCATTCGAGAGACTGAAGAGGGTTTTGAGTGAAGCACCTGCGATAGGGATACCTGACACTGTAAGACCTTTCACAATGTTTGTGAATGTAAAAAATGGATACATGACGGCAGTATTGACACAATAACATGGAGACGTGCAGAGACCCGTAGGTTATTACTCCGCAAAATTAGAGATTAGTTGCCCTAGAGTTTGGACCTTGTCTGCGAGCAGTGTCTAGCCTCATACTGGACCAAATGATTGTCATCAAATGTCCACATGCTGTACATGCTCTATTAACAATGATAACAGAGATAACATCCCCGAATTCAATAATGTATTAACTTATAACATTAAGCATTATGACACACTGTTTACTAATTATTGTTGTTAAGCTGCTTCGATGCAATGTATTTTGTCTAAAGCGTTATATAAATAAAGGTGACATTGACATTGACATTGACAATGAATAAAGCTTCACAAGTAACAGCAAGTAGATGGGGAAACTGTCTAGCATTACTGGAGGCAAGTATGATTGTTATTGAGAAAGCAAGTGTTTGCAACCCCTCCACCTTTATGACGCCGGCAGAGACTGATGAAAACAACCACAACTGTGAGGATATTATCACTACTTTCAAAACAGATCAGCATATCAAAGAGACACCTCTGCATAATCCTGACTTTGTCCTTTTCAGAGATGGATCTTCAACCTGTGAGATGGGAGAAAGAACAGATGGGTGGGCTGTGACATCAGACACAGATGTCTTGTTGAAAGGGCCAATGTCCTCCTAAAAATATCAGCTCAACAAGCAGAACTTAAGGTTCCTATCGATACTAGCTACTTCCCAGCCATTGTAGGTTGGAGCTGGTTGGAGCAGGACTGTGCACAGCTGCTTCCAACACCATTCGCTTGCAGTATTTTTCACCCTTTTCCATGAAATTAACAATAAACAGTAGTTCTGCCACATAATTTGCTGTACCTGCATCAGAATTCAGTACCAGTTTTACCCGAAGTATATACTAATTTAATTTTGGCTGAAAATATTAAATAAACTTAATCCAAAGGCCAGAAGTTTTATTTGCCTTTTGATTTGTGAAGACGTCCCAACATGCTGTTTTTGCTCTTTAGCATTATCGATTCCCTACACAATACAAAAACACTTACATAACACTATATGTAATTTTTTGACATCTATTTTTTCAGGAAATTTTAAATCTGTGCATATACATACAAAACAGATTCCAAAAAACTTGGGACATTGTACAAATTGGGAATTAAAACAGAATGCAACCATGTGGAAGTTTCAAATTTCAGTATTTTATTCAGAATTCAAAATAGAGTACATTTCAAATGAATAAACTGAGATAATGTATAATTTAAATGGAAAATACGTTGATTTCCTGGCATCAACACATCTCAAAAAAGTTGGGACAAGGCCATTTTAACCACCCTGTGGCATCCCCTCTTCTTTTTAGAACAGACCGCAAACGTCTGGAGACTGAGACAACATATTGCTCAAGTTTAGAAATAAAAATGTTGTCCCATTCTTGTCTACTACAGGCTTCTAGTTGCTCAAATGTCTTATGTCTTCTTTTCCCCATCTTCCTCTTTGTGATGCGCCAAAAGATCTGGACTGCAGACTGGCCATTCCCATACCTGGATCCTTTTCCTACACAGCCATGATATTATAATTGATGCAGTATGTGGTCTGGCGTTGTAATGTTGGGAAATGCTGCTCTATGCTGCCATCAGGAAGACGTTTTAGCAGCTTCCGATCCCGTACTAGTTAACTAAGGGATGGATTTCCCAGAGTAATGAACAGCCAGAACTAATACCCCCAACAGCACACTCCAAAAATATGACATGCCATACAATGCAGTTTAACTCCAACAGTATAACACTGGACTATACATACACACATACACACTGCACTTTATACAACTGTCTACTGCATACCATCTGATGCACATTTATGACTTTACTGTATTCAGATCGCGTTTCACTCTGTTGCACTTAGCAAAATTTTATGCATGTATTGTTTACATAATGCAGAGGGTGTACATTATGCTAGTGTGTAATGTGTAGTGCTAACTGTATGTATGTACATTTTGCGTATAATGTGTAGGGTTAGAAAGTCATACTTATGGCCAACTGTATGGCAGCAGTATATACTTTATATATTACAAAGCTCCTAATTGTCATTAAAAGTGAAGGACAGAAAAAGTTGGATTAAGTATTTAACTGTTAGAAGCTGATGTTTCTTATTTTTGTAGAATGGAATGTTTTAACTTATCTTGTTCAGAGCAAAAATTAATCAGTATGGCAAATTGTACTGGAGCAGTTAATATCATAAACTTTGCAAAGCTCAATTTTGCTTTTAAAGTTTGTCAGCAAATCTTTCATTGAACACTTTGTTAGATGCTGTTGTACCTTATATATGTGGGATGTAAAGTTTAAACTTGTCTAATTCAGAATGATCTCAAGGCATACCATGTTATACCCAAGGCACTAAATAGTAGAACCTTAATAACCACCATCCTGTTTAAAACCCCAGGTTGTTAAAAGTCATTGATATGGCCAAGTGTATGGGAATTATCTCTTTTCTCTTATTACAACTTAACCAGAAATGCTGAGGCAAGCATCAAGATTGAGTGACTCTGCCAACCATATTTGTTTGTCTATAGGAAAGTTGTACCATTTCTTATCTCTTTCCTCTAATCTCTAATGGCTCTTCTCTTTTCTCTCATCTCTAATCTCCTATCTCCTATATCCCTACTCCTTTCTCCTATATCTTATCAAATACCTCTTACCTCTTACCTCTTTTGTTTTACCTCTTATATCTCATCACTTATCTCTTACCATTTATCTCTTACCTCTTATCTCTTATTTACATTTACATTTACATTTAGGCATTTAGCAGACGCTTTTATCCAAAGCGACTTACAATCGTCGAGGAGACAATGAAGCGGTAAATAGCCGATACAACAATAGGTGAACAAGTGCTACAACAATGTTACCAAGTTACACAGAGTGAGATAAAAACCTGAGGGTAGAACGAGTAGAAAAAGCGCAGAGATATTGAGGTCCTATACCTTTGAATAAGTGATTTAACCCTCCTATTATCTTTGGGGTCAATATGACCCCATTCAATTTTTAACATCTGTAAATACATGATTAAAAAAATTTTTTTGCTTCAGATTTTATGACTTTTGCTAATTTAGTGGGTACAACTCTGTAAACATAAAATTAACCTGCTGATATTATTTTCAATGTCCTGTACTCATTTTGTAGCATCGGTGTGCTTGGGGTCAATTTGACCCCAGGCTCTTTTAGCTGTATAAAACATAAGAAATATTACAATTTTAAACACATTTGTTTTGGATGTTTTATTGAGGTCCCTATAACATTATTATATAATGTTTATTATAATTTTACATATTCAATATTATATTAAAAAAACATCAGAAATACTAAATATGCTGTTGGCCATGTCCAAGATATAAAATCAGCATTTCATCTTTTCACCAAACCATCACACCATCAATTGAAAAGGATGTACTTGAAATGACAAACTTAGAGGGTATGGGGATGGTTGGAAAGACTTCAATGTGACTGACTTGCAAGCCTACATTGGGTTGCTCATTTTGGCAGGAGTCTACAAGTCAAAAGGAGAAGCAACAGCAAGCCTTTGCAATGCTGACACTGGAAGGGCAATATTTCGAGCCACCATGTCTCTAAAGACATTCCATGTTTTCTGCCATGTCAAATGCTTTGATGACAAAGAAACAAGACAGGGCAGACGAGAGCGTGACAAACTCGCAGCAATACGGGATGTATGGGACAATTGGGTCCAGAGATTTTCCTTTCTTTACAATCCAGGTCCCCACATCACTGGTTCCATTTTGTGGTCGCTGTCCTTTCAGACAATACATACCAAGCAAATCAGCCAAATGTGGCATAAAAATATGGACTGCATGTGATGCACAGTCCAACTATGCCTGGAATATGCAGGTGTACACTGGTAAATCTCCTGGAGAAGCACCTGAAAAAAATCAGGGATGAGGGTGGTACTAGACATGGCTGAGGGACTGAATCGCCATAACATTCCATGTGATCATTTTTTCTCATCGTACGTCCTTGGTGAAAAACTTCTAAAAAGGAAGGTTACCATGTTGGGGACAGTGAGATAAAATAAGCCAGAACTTCCCTCTGAGTTTCTTGCAATGAAGAACATGAGGGTTACATCTTCAATGTTTGCCTTCACTGAAAATCCACTGTCGTCTCCTATTGCTCCAAGAAAGGGAAAAATGTCCTGCTAATGAGCACTATGCACAGAGATGCTGTTCTGAGCACCAGAGAAGACCGAAAACCACAAATGGTGCCGGATTACAATGAGACAAAGGGAGAGGTTGATAATTTGGACAACGTTACAGCCACCCACAGCTACCAACGAATGACTGCCTGTTGGTTCTGTTTAAAAATAATATCCTTCTAAATGTTTAAAATTGTGTTTAATAACCACCATCCTGTTTAAAACCCCAGGTTATTAAAAAGTCATTGATATGGCCAAGTGTATGGGAATTATCTCTTTTCTCTTATTACAACTTAACCAGAAATGCTGAGGCAAGCATCAAGATTGAGTGACTCTGCCAACCATATTTGTTTGTATATAGGAAAGTTGTACCATTTCTTATCTCTTTCCTCTAATCTCTAATGGCTCTTCTCTTTTCTCTCATCTCTAATCTCCTATCTCCTATATCCCTACTCCTTTCTCCTATATCTTATCAAATACCTCTTACCTCTTACCTCTTTTGTTTGACCTCTTATATCTCATCACTTATCTCTTACCATTTATCTCTTACCTCTTATCTCCTATTTACATTTACATTTAGGCATTTAGCAGACGCTTTTATCCAAAATTGTGTTTTTTTCCCAGGGCTCAAATTGACCCCAAACACAACTGTGTTACTATCCGTGATAAAATAAATAGTTTTTCTTTCCAAATTTTAAACACTATAAATATCAATACTTAAACATATTATAAAACATATAAACACCAAAAATGTATATACTTTTCCAATTATAGGTAATCAGTACGATTTTATGGTGATTTGTAAATGTGTCCATAGTCGTGCAATGGGTATTCTGGATATAAAAGGGGTGGGGAGGGGGGTGGTGGGTGGATGTCAAATTAAAAGTTTATTTAAGTAGTCAACAAAGACATAAATTACCTGAGACACAAACACTTGTTAAAAAAAATCATATTCTGGAGGTTTAAATTATTGGGGTCAAAGTGGGTAAAAAATGTTATCAGATTTGAGGGTAACAGGAGGGTTAAGCTTAATGTGTGCTGAACCATTGGTGGTCTTGTAGGCAATGAGAAGACATTTAAATTCAATGCAAGCTGCTACAGGAAGCCAATGTGGTTTAAAGAAGAGAGGTGTTACATCAATCTGTGGATATAATTTCTTTGTATTATCTGGACTTTCACTCAAAGATTATTATTTGGTGAGTGAAACTTATCAGCTCTCTTAAAGAACCCTTGAAAACTAATGCTTATAGTGTAGCTCTTTTAATTAAGCTTGGTCCTTTCTATATAGTTTGAATTGTTAAAGAAACAATTTGGTCCGTTCATTTTGACACTGTAGAAGCTGTGGCTTTGTCCTTTCTCCTGATATCTGTAAAAATTGTTGAACAAACAATTTGGACCATTCATCTTGAGACTGTAGAAGCAGTGGCTTGGTCCTTTCTCCTGGTGTCTGAAAAAAATTATTGAGGAAAAAATTTGGACTGTTCATCTTGAGACTGTAGAAGCAGAGGCTTGGTCCTTTCTCTAAATGTCTGTAGAAATTGTTAAAAAATATCATATATCTGGAGACTGTAGAAGCTGAATTTAGTTTGTAACTGAAATTGCTGCAAGAATCTAGGATTCTTGACTGGGTGCTTAATCAGTAGCCACTCTTTGGATTGTAACAAGAAATAGTTTGGAACTGAAATTGCTGCAAGAATTCAGAATTCTTGACAGGGTGCTTAATCTGTAATCACTATTTGGTTTGAAATGTGGGACATAGGACATGACTGACATAAAAAAGGGCTTTTGGGAAGACACAGCGTTTAAATGAACAAAAACAGTCTCTACTTTCAGCAGTTGAGCAACAGGGAAACTAAGCAACCCCTCTCTGCAATACCTGCTAGCGGCAGTTCATCAAAAAGATGATGGACATTATGTATGTGCCAAAATAAATCACTCTAATGTTACATTTTTATTGGATACAGGCACATTAACTGTCACACCTACATCTCTTGCTAACAGAATTAAACTTTCCAGAACTCAAGAGAACATCGTCTCAAATGGAGCAGGGGGGGAGATATCATTCTCAGGAGAACTGAACATATAACAATGTTGATTGGACCACATGAAGTAGAAACCAAACATTGGGGTTTGACACGCTGCTGAAATTCAACTCATCACTAACCTTTGAAGATGGAAAAGCAACATGGAACTTGAGGAGGCTTGAAAAAACTGAACTACAACAACACTGTATATGGTCTAAAGATAAATATGACTGTGGTTTGTTGCAAATGACTCCTGTATCATTCACTGAAAAACCACCACCATGTACAAAACAATATTCTATCAGCAATGAATCTGTCCAGGGCATTCTTCATATTGTTCAACAGCTAGAGAAGCTTGGAAGTCTAACAAAAACTCAAAGTGCATCTAACAGTCCAATCTGGCCTGTAAAAAAGGCTAATGGCACATGGAGACTGACAGTGGATTACAGAGAAGCCAACAAGTGTATTGACAAATTAACACCTTTAGTGGCGAGCCCTGCAACCATTTTTAACACTCTGAAACCAGAACATGAGTGGTTTACTGTTCTAGATATGGCAAATGGTTTCTGGTCAGTTCCCCTGGCAGCTGAATCTCAATATTGGCTAGCTTTCAACGTTGATGGACAACAGTATCAATGGAATCGTCTTCCATAAGGTTTTCACAACAGTCACACTATCTACCATCAATCTCTCAGAACACACTTAAAACCTCCAGACATGCCAGGTGTGACCTTGGAAATCCTACAGTATGTGGATGATGTATTAATTGCATCAAGGACTGCACATGAACATGAGGCCTCTAAAGGTCACAAAGTAAGCTTAGAAAAAGCTCAAATCATGCAAATGGTAGTGATGTATCTAGGACAGAAGATATCCAAAGGAGAAAGAAAAATAGACACAGATTGGACTAAGGCAATCAAGGACACCCCTTCACCCACAACAGTCCAAGAGCTTAGAAAATGTTAAGGGCTCTGCAACAAAAACAAATCTTGGGTAGACTCTTACATTGAAATTGTACAACCTCTTTTTGATTTGCTTAAGGGAAATCCACATTCAAAAGAAATCATTTTCTTCGGTTAAGAAGCCTATGAAGCATTCGAGAGACTGAAGAGGGTTTTGAGTGAAGCACCTGCGATAGGGATACCTGACACTGTAAGACCTTTCACAATGTTTGTGAATGTAAAAAATGGATACATGACGGCAGTATTGACACAATAACATGGAGACGTGCAGAGACCCGTAGGTTATTACTCCGCAAAATTAGAGATTAGTTGCCCTAGAGTTTGGACCTTGTCTGCGAGCAGTGTCTAGCCTCATACTGGACCAAATGATTGTCATCAAATGTCCACATGCTGTACATGCTCTATTAACAATGATAACAGAGATAACATCCCCGAATTCAATAATGTATTAACTTATAACATTAAGCATTATGACACACTGTTTACTAATTATTGTTGTTAAGCTGCTTCGATGCAATGTATTTTGTCTAAAGCGTTATATAAATAAAGGTGACATTGACATTGACATTGACAATGAATAAAGCTTCACAAGTAACAGCAAGTAGATGGGGAAACTGTCTAGCATTACTGGAGGCAAGTATGATTGTTATTGAGAAAGCAAGTGTTTGCAACCCCTCCACCTTTATGACGCCGGCAGAGACTGATGAAAACAACCACAACTGTGAGGATATTATCACTACTTTCAAAACAGATCAGCATATCAAAGAGACACCTCTGCATAATCCTGACTTTGTCCTTTTCAGAGATGGATCTTCAACCTGTGAGATGGGAGAAAGAACAGATGGGTGGGCTGTGACATCAGACACAGATGTCTTGTTGAAAGGGCCAATGTCCTCCTAAAAATATCAGCTCAACAAGCAGAACTTAAGGTTCCTATCGATACTAGCTACTTCCCAGCCATTGTAGGTTGGAGCTGGTTGGAGCAGGACTGTGCACAGCTGCTTCCAACACCATTCGCTTGCAGTATTTTTCACCCTTTTCCATGAAATTAACAATAAACAGTAGTTCTGCCACATAATTTGCTGTACCTGCATCAGAATTCAGTACCAGTTTTACCCGAAGTATATACTAATTTAATTTTGGCTGAAAATATTAAATAAACTTAATCCAAAGGCCAGAAGTTTTATTTGCCTTTTGATTTGTGAAGACGTCCCAACATGCTGTTTTTGCTCTTTAGCATTATCGATTCCCTACACAATACAAAAACACTTACATAACACTATATGTAATTTTTTGACATCTATTTTTTCAGGAAATTTTAAATCTGTGCATATACATACAAAACAGATTCCAAAAAACTTGGGACATTGTACAAATTGGGAATTAAAACAGAATGCAACCATGTGGAAGTTTCAAATTTCAGTATTTTATTCAGAATTCAAAATAGAGTACATTTCAAATGAATAAACTGAGATAATGTATAATTTAAATGGAAAATACGTTGATTTCCTGGCATCAACACATCTCAAAAAAGTTGGGACAAGGCCATTTTAACCACCCTGTGGCATCCCCTCTTCTTTTTAGAACAGACCGCAAACGTCTGGAGACTGAGACAACATATTGCTCAAGTTTAGAAATAAAAATGTTGTCCCATTCTTGTCTACTACAGGCTTCTAGTTGCTCAAATGTCTTATGTCTTCTTTTCCCCATCTTCCTCTTTGTGATGCGCCAAAAGATCTGGACTGCAGACTGGCCATTCCCATACCTGGATCCTTTTCCTACACAGCCATGATATTGTAATTGATGCAGTATGTGGTCTGGCGTTGTAATGTTGGGAAATGCTGCTCTATGCTGCCATCAGGAAGACGTTTTAGCAGCTTCCGATCCCGTACTAGTTAACTAAGGGATGGATTTCCCAGAGTAATGAACAGCCAGAACTAATACCCCCAACAGCACACTCCAAAAATATGACATGCCATACAATGCAGTTTAACTCCAACAGTATAACACTGGACTATACATACACACATACACACTGCACTTACAACTGTCTACTGCATACCATCTGATGCACATTTATGACTTTACTGTATTCAGATCGCGTTTCACTCTGTTGCACTTAGCAAAATTTTATGCATGTATTGTTTACATAATGCAGAGGGTGTACATTATGCTAGTGTGTAATGTGTAGTGCTAACTGTATGTATGTACATTTTGCGTATAATGTGTAGGGTTAGAAAGTCATACTTATGGCCAACTGTATGGCAGCAGTATATACTTTATATATTACAAAGCTCCTAATTGTCATTAAAAGTGAAGGACAGAAAAAGTTGGATTAAGTATTTAACTGTTAGAAGCTGATGTTTCTTATTTTTGTAGAATGGAATGTTTTAACTTATCTTGTTCAGAGCAAAAATTAATCAGTATGGCAAATTGTACTGGAGCAGTTAATATCATAAACTTTGCAAAGCTCAATTTTGCTTTTAAAGTTTGTCAGCAAATCTTGCATTGAACACTTTGTTAGATGCTGTTGTACCTTATATATGTGGGATGTAAAGTTTAAACTTGTCTAATTCAGAATTATCTCAAGGCATACCATGTTATACCCAAGGCACTAAATAGTAGAACCTTAATAACCACCATCCTGTTTAAAACCCCAGGTTGTTAAAAGTCATTGATATGGCCAAGTGTATGGGAATTATCTCTTTTCTCTTATTACAACTTAACCAGAAATGCTGAGGCAAGCATCAAGATTGAGTGACTCTGCCAACCATATTTGTTTGTCTATAGGAAAGTTGTACCATTTCTTATCTCTTTCCTCTAATCTCTAATGGCTCTTCTCTTTTCTCTCATCTCTAATCTCCTATCTCCTATATCCCTACTCCTTTCTCCTATATCTTATCAAATACCTCTTACCTCTTACCTCTTTTGTTTTACCTCTTATATCTCATCACTTATCTCTTACCATTTATCTCTTACCTCTTATCTCTTATTTACATTTACATTTACATTTAGGCATTTAGCAGACGCTTTTATCCAAAGCGACTTACAATCGTCGAGGAGACAATGAAGCGGTAAATAGCCGATACAACAATAGGTGAACAAGTGCTACAACAATGTTACCAAGTTACACAGAGTGAGATAAAAACCTGAGGGTAGAACGAGTAGAAAAAGCGCAGAGATATTGAGGTCCTATACCTTTGAATAAGTGATTTAACCCTCCTATTATCTTTGGGGTCAATATGACCCCATTCAATTTTTAACATCTGTAAATACATGATTAAAAAAAATTTTTTGCTTCAGATTTTATGACTTTTGCTAATTTAGTGGGTACAACTCTGTAAACATAAAATTAACCTGCTGATATTATTTTCAATGTCCTGTACTCATTTTGTAGCATCGGTGTGCTTGGGGTCAATTTGACCCCAGGCTCTTTTAGCTGTATAAAACATAAGAAATATTACAATTTTAAACACATTTGTTTTGGATGTTTTATTGAGGTCCCTATAACATTATTATATAATGTTTATTATAATTTTACATATTCAATATTATATTAAAAAAACATCAGAAATACTAAATATGCTGTTGGCCATGTCCAAGATATAAAATCAGCATTTCATCTTTTCACCAAACCATCACACCATCAATTGAAAAGGATGTACTTGAAATGACAAACTTAGAGGGTATGGGGATGGTTGGAAAGACTTCAATGTGACTGACTTGCAAGCCTACATTGGGTTGCTCATTTTGGCAGGAGTCTACAAGTCAAAAGGAGAAGCAACAGCAAGCCTTTGCAATGCTGACACTGGAAGGGCAATATTTCGAGCCACCATGTCTCTAAAGACATTCCATGTTTTCTGCCATGTCAAATGCTTTGATGACAAAGAAACAAGACAGGGCAGACGAGAGCGTGACAAACTCGCAGCAATACATCCCGTATGGGACAATTGGGTCCAGAGATTTTCCTTTCTTTACAATCCAGGTCCCCACATCACTGGTTCCATTTTGTGGTCGCTGTCCTTTCAGACAATACATACCAAGCAAATCAGCCAAATGTGGCATAAAAATATGGACTGCATGTGATGCACAGTCCAACTATGCCTGGAATATGCAGGTGTACACTGGTAAATCTCCTGGAGAAGCACCTGAAAAAAATCAGGGATGAGGGTGGTACTAGACATGGCTGAGGGACTGAATCGCCATAACATTCCATGTGATCATTTTTTCTCATCGTACGTCCTTGGTGAAAAACTTCTAAAAAGGAAGGTTACCATGTTGGGGACAGTGAGATAAAATAAGCCAGAACTTCCCTCTGAGTTTCTTGCAATGAAGAACATGAGGGTTACATCTTCAATGTTTGCCTTCACTGAAAATCCACTGTCGTCTCCTATTGCTCCAAGAAAGGGAAAAATGTCCTGCTAATGAGCACTATGCACAGAGATGCTGTTCTGAGCACCAGAGAAGACCGAAAACCACAAATGGTGCCGGATTACAATGAGACAAAGGGAGAGGTTGATAATTTGGACAACGTTACAGCCACCCACAGCTACCAACGAATGACTGCCTGTTGGTTCTGTTTAAAAATAATATCCTTCTAAATGTTTAAAATTGTGTTTAATAACCACCATCCTGTTTAAAACCCCAGGTTATTAAAAAGTCATTGATATGGCCAAGTGTATGGGAATTATCTCTTTTCTCTTATTACAACTTAACCAGAAATGCTGAGGCAAGCATCAAGATTGAGTGACTCTGCCAACCATATTTGTTTGTATATAGGAAAGTTGTACCATTTCTTATCTCTTTCCTCTAATCTCTAATGGCTCTTCTCTTTTCTCTCATCTCTAATCTCCTATCTCCTATATCCCTACTCCTTTCTCCTATATCTTATCAAATACCTCTTACCTCTTACCTCTTTTGTTTGACCTCTTATATCTCATCACTTATCTCTTACCATTTATCTCTTACCTCTTATCTCCTATTTACATTTACATTTAGGCATTTAGCAGACGCTTTTATCCAAAATTGTGTTTTTTTCCCAGGGCTCAAATTGACCCCAAACACAACTGTGTTACTATCCGTGATAAAATAAATAGTTTTTCTTTCCAAATTTTAAACACTATAAATATCAATACTTAAACATATTATAAAACATATAAACACCAAAAATGTATATACTTTTCCAATTATAGGTAATCAGTACGATTTTATGGTGATTTGTAAATGTGTCCATAGTCGTGCAATGGGTATTCTGGATATAAAAGGGGTGGGGAGGGGGGTGGTGGGTGGATGTCAAATTAAAAGTTTATTTAAGTAGTCAACAAAGACATAAATTACCTGAGACACAAACACTTGTTAAAAAAAATCATATTCTGGAGGTTTAAATTATTGGGGTCAAAGTGGGTAAAAAATGTTATCAGATTTGAGGGTAACAGGAGGGTTAAGCTTAATGTGTGCTGAACCATTGGTGGTCTTGTAGGCAATGAGAAGACATTTAAATTCAATGCGAGCTGCTACAGGAAGCCAATGTGGTTTAAAGAAGAGAGGTGTTACATGGGTCCTTTTTGGTTGCTTGAATACCACTCTTGCCCCAGCGCATTGCAGTAGTCCAGCCTGGACAGGACCAGACCCTGAACCAGGATTTGTGTGGAGCACATCGATGATTAACCCCAAGTTTCGCGCAAACCTGGATGGCACAATGGTTGATGCTCCAAGTTGGATAGAGAGGTCATGACGAGTATTCAGGTTGGCAGGGATGACAAGATGTTCCTATTTCGCAAGGTTTAGTTGCAGGTGGTGGTGCTTCATCCAGAATGAGATGTCGCTTAGACATGCTGAGACTCTGGTCGAAATCATCTGATCTTCCGGATGAAACGCAAGGTGTCATCCGCATAACTGTGGTAGGAGAAGCCATGCTTACAAATGACTGATCCCAGTGATGTCATATAGATCGAGAAGAGCAACGGTCCAAGAACTGAGCCCTGAGGTAAACCGGTGTCAAGATGTTGTGGTTCTGAGACTTCACCTCCCCACGAAACCTTGAAGGATCTACCCGAGAGGTAGGATACGAACCATTGGAGAGCCTTGTCGGAGACGCCCATTTCCTTGAGATTTGAAAGGAGAATACTGTGGTTAACGGTGTCAAAAGCAGCGGATAAGTCCAGCAGGATGAGAACGGATGACATGGAGGCCGCCCTTGCCAGTCGTAGGTCTTCAACAACTGACAGCAGAGCTGTCTCTGTAGAGTGTCCTTTCTTGAAGCCTAACTGGTTGCTGTCCAAGAAGTTGTGTAGAGTAAGGTAGGCCGAGAGTTGATCGAAGACGACACGTTCCAGGGTCTTTCAGATGAAGGGCATTAGAGAGACTGGTCTGTAGTTCTCTAGAAGTGCGGAATTCAGCGAGGGTTTCTTCAAGAGCGGGGTGATCCGGGCTTCTTTGAAAGCAGTAGGAAATGTGCCAGAGTTGAGCGATGAGTTGATGATGTGGGTAATTGCAGGAATGACCGAAGGAGAGATGTCTTGCAGGAGATGGGTGGAGATGGGGTCTAGCGAGCAGGTAGTTTGGTGATTCTAAACGATGATTCTCGCAGCGTCGTTTTCAGTCAACGGAGAAAAAGAGCGGAGGGGGGTGGTCAAAGGAGCCGGAGTATGGTCCAGCGGTGTGGTGCGCAAAACTGACTTCTGATAGCGGTGGTCTTCTTCGCAAAGAAGGATGCAAAGTCATCAGCTGTTAGGTCCGACGAGGGAGGAGGGGTGGGAGGACAGAGTAGAGCAGAGAAGGTCTTGAAGAGTGCGCAATAGTCTGTTGAGCTGTTTACTTTTGCCTGGTAGAACTGAGTCTTGGTGACCGAGACATCCGCAGAGAAAGAAGAGATAAGAGTTTGATAGAGAGAGATCTGCAGGGTCATTCGATTTGCGCCTATTTCTCTCAGCTGCCCTGAGCTTGGTTCTGTGTTCCCGGAGGACATCAGAGAGCCAAGGTGTTGAAGGGTTGGCATGGGCTGGTCAAGAT
Source organism: Triplophysa yarkandensis (assembly GCA_033220385.1). NCBI lineage: Eukaryota > Metazoa > Chordata > Actinopteri > Cypriniformes > Nemacheilidae > Triplophysa > Triplophysa yarkandensis. The sequence continues at coordinate 519,612 of CM065677.1, read as the reverse complement.
GTAAGCAGGCATAAATTGTCCAAGCAAGATGTAAGTGTAGAGCATAGGGAGTGAGTGGCATTGTCAGTGTTAAGTAGAGCAAACTGATCAGGAGGAGGGAGCATAGAGGAAACAGAAGAGGATAGGGTGAGAAGAGAGAGCGTGCGTAAGTTACGCCTGAAGGTAACAAGGGAGGAAGGAAAAGGAGTGTCGCATGTTGTCACGTCGAGATGAAGTGTGACGAGAAAATGATCGGATGTGTGCAGTGGTGTTAGACAAGATTGAGTGTGTTACCGGACTTGTGGGTCGGCGACGTGGGCATGCGATTGAGGTCAAACGATGCAGTGAGGCTGTGTAGGTCAGTAGCTGAGGATTTCTCGGTGGATGTTGAAGTCTCCTAGGATCACAAGACTTGTCCCATCCTCCGGAAAAGATGACAGGAGAACATCAAACTCCTCTAGAAAATGTCCAAGCTGACCTGGGGGACGATATACTACTACAAAAATTATATTGAGTGGATGAGTTATAAAAACTATGTGTGACTCAAAAGAGGCGTAGAAGTGTTTTAAACCTCCATCCAGTAGGAAGAAGTAGACCGGTCCCCCCCCTCTACCAGAAGAGCCTGGGGTGTAGGAGAACGCGTAGTTAGTAGAGAGGGCAGTCGGTGTTGTACTGTCCTCTGGTTTTATCCAGATTTCAGTGAGTTCTAAAACAGAGAGACCAGAATTTTTAGCCATGGCAGGAATAAAGTCAGCTTTGTTGACAGCAGATTGGCAGTACCACAAGCCTATAGGAATAGTGAGTGCAGAAGAGTCATATGTAGGGATGGCACACAGGTTATTAGTGTTGCGTGTCCTACAACGTGACCCAGAGGGTTTAAGAGTGTCAATAACAGTGAGAATTTGGTGACACATGGTTAATTGGCCGATAAAAGAGGACAGGAAATGAGAATAAATACGAAGAAAAGAAGAGCTAAGAGATAGTTCAGAAATTTAAGAACTTGAAACCAATAAAGGCAATAAGTGTTTAAAAATACAAGAAAAAAAACAAATATGCAGATTTTTGAAAAATAAAATAATACTCAGGTGCCCTGTCGGTATGACGCGTTAGCGCAGATACAATGCTTAAATACTCACTTAATTACGCAATCAGTGAAAAGAGCTGAATGTGCCTTGTAAATGATCACAACAATATCCTCGATGGGCTGGCAATCATAAACGAATGGCTCTAAGTGAAACCACAAATAGCTCTGTGATAACGAATGCTACGGATTTAAACAAAAACAATAACAATAACAATAATAATAACTTGATGGCTCTTTATGGCACAGCAATGAATTAATGAAATAAAACAAATTAACACTTGCTCAATGAAACTAGGACTGTATTTCTATCTAATAGCTTACACTTTCATTAGCAACAGGTTATACTCACGTAACAGGTAATTCAGTAAACAATGTTGAAACACAGATTCTCCTACAAGTATACTTGAGCTGGTCTACACGCTTCTCCTGTCTTTACTGAGAGGTGACCTGGCTTAAATGCTCAGCCGGTCGCCGAATGCGCCTTGTAAATTATCACAACAATAGCCTCGATGGGCTGGCAATCATAAACTTTATTTACTATCTCCAATCTCTTATCTCTCTTCTGTTTTCTCTTCTCTTATCTCGTATCTCCTCTCTATTATCTCTTATCTATTATCTCTTATCCCTTTTCTCCTATCTCTTATCTCTTATTTACTATCTCCAATCTCTTATCTCTCTTCTGTTTTCTCTTCTATTATCTCGTATCTCCTCTCTATTATCTCTTATCTCTTATCCCTTGTCTCATATCTCTTATCTCTTATTTACTATCTCCAATCTCTTATCTCTCTTCTGTGTTCTCTTCTATTATCTCATATCTCCTCTCTATTATCTCCTATCTTTTATCTCTCGTCTGTTTTCTATTCTGTCATCTCCAATCTCCTCTCTATTATCTCTTATCTTTTATCTCTTATCTCTTATCCCTTGTCTCCTATCTCTTGTCTCTTATGTCTTATTTTCTATCTCCAATCTCTTATCTCTCTTCATTTTTCTCTTCTATTATCTCCTCTCTCTGATGTTTTATCTCTGATCTCTTATCCCTTGTCTCTTGTCTCTTATCTCTTGTCTCTAATTAAATACCTCTTAACACTAACAGTAACATCTTATTTATTTTTTCTTTTGCTTTTGTATCTTATCTCTTCTTATCTCCCACCTTTCATCTCCTATAACTTATTTATTTTTTCTTATCTCTTATCTCTATTCTGTAATCTCTTATATCTTATCTCTTTTCTCTTATCTCAGCTGAGGCGAGCAGGATGAGTGAATGACTCTAACAACCACATTTGTTTGTATATAGGATATCTCTTGTCTCTTTTCTCTTTTCTCTTTTCTCTTACATATTATCTCTTACCTCTTATCTCTTGGCTATTAATAAATATTGTCTTTTAAATCTGATCTCTTATCTCTTATCTCTCGTCTCTAAACTCTTACCTCTTATTTCTTACCTCTCATATATTATCTCTTGTCTTTTATTTCTTATCTCTTTTTTTTTCTTGTCTCTTACCTCTTTTCTTTTATATCAACTTAACTAGTCATGCTGAGGTGAGCATGATGATTAAAAGAGTCTACCAACCACATTTGTTGGTTCTTTAAGAGATTAGTTGAAATTCTTATTTCTTATTATCTCGTTCCTCTTATCTCGTTCGTCTAATCTTGTTTCTCTTTTCTCTTATCTCTTATCTCACATCTCCTACCTCTCATCTCTGATGTCTTGTTGCTTACCTATTTTCTCTTATATCCTACCTCATACGTCGTACATCTTAGCTCTTAACTCTAGTCTCTTATCTCTTTTCTCCGTTGTCTTATCTCTTTTCTCTTACATCTTACATCTTACATCTTATCTCTTTCTCTTTTTTCAACTTAAGCAGAAAGGCAAGCATGATGAATGAATGACTCCACCAATCTCTTTTGTTTGTCTATAGGAGAGTGATACCAATTCTTATCATCTCTTATCACTTATCATTTATCTCTTATCTATTTCCTCATTCCTCTTTTCAAGTTCCTTTTCCTCTAATCTCTATCCTCTTATCTATTTTCTCTTATCTCTTATCTCTCCTCTATTATCTCTTACCTCTTTCTCTTACCTCTTTTCTCTTTTGTCTTTTCTCTAACTTATTATCTCTGTTCTCTTATCTATTATCTCTTAACTCATACAGCTTATCTCTTATCCTCTTACCTCCAATCTTTTTTCTATTTCCTTCTTTCTCTTTCTCTTTTCTGTTTTGTATTATATTTTTAATCTAATTCTTTTATATCTCATATCTTGTCACTTACCCACTTATCTCTTATCTCTAACCTTTTACCTCTTAAGAGTGTTTTTATTTTTTCTCTTTTCTCATTACTGTTCTCTCTTATCTCTTATCTTGTTCCTCTTATCTCCTTGTTCTTATCTCTTACCTCTTATCTCTTATCTCTTATTACTTAACAATGACCTCTAACCTCTCATCTCTATTCTCTTTTCTCTTTTTTATCTATCATCTCTTAATTCTTATCTCTACTTAACAAGAAATGCTGAAGGGAGTATTAGGATTGAATGAGTGTATCAACCACATTTTTGATCCATAGGAGATTGATGCGTTTACTTATTTCTTGTTTCTTATCTCGTTCCTCTCATTACATTACATTTACATTTACATTTAGTCATTTAGCAGACGCTTTTATCCAAAGCGACTTACAATAGTCGAGGAGACAATGAAGCAGTAAATAGCCGATACAACAATAGGTGAACAAGTGCTACAACAATGCTACCGAGTTACACAGAGAGCGAAGTTACAAAATAATATATATATTTTTTTTTTTGATAAAGTGAGTAGTTAGAAAAGAAGTGAGTTAGTGAGTTAGGTGTAGCCGGAAAAGATGAGTTTTTAGGAGTTTTTTAAAGATAGAGACCGAGTCTGACAAGCGTGAAGCCAGAGGCAGATCGTTCCACCATCGAGGAACTGAATCAGAAAACGTTCGAGAGAGAGATTTCTTACCCTTTTGAGCTGGTACCACAAGTCTCAGCTCATTTGCGGAGCGCAGAGATCTTGAGGGTCTATATCTTTGCATTAGTGAGTTAAGGTAAGTGGGTGCTGAACCGGTGGTGGACTTGTAGGCAATGAGAAGACATTTAAATTCAATGATAAATTCAAATATCTCTTTCCTGTTATTTCTTATCTCGTATCTCTCATCTCTGATCTCAACTTAACCAGCAATGCTGAGGCGACCATGAGGAATTAAAGAATCTACCAACCAGATGTCTTTAACTTTTGGAGAGTGGGACCATTTCTGATCTCTTATCTCTAATCGTTTATGACTCATCTCTTATCTTTTTCCTCTTATCTATTTCCTCATACGTCTTATCTCTTACCTCTTACACCTTAATTCTTACCCCTTTACTCTTTTTTCTTTTCTCTTGTCTTTCATCTCTTTCCTGTAATATCTTTTCTCATGTTTCCTATCTTGTCTCTAACCTCTAACATCCAACCTCTTGTATCTAACCTTTTACCTATTAACTCTTTTCTCTTATCTCTTTTATAATCTTAAACAGTCATACTGAGGAGAGCATGATAGTTAAAAGAGTCTACCAAACAACATGTATTAATCCATAAGAGATTGGCTCTATTTCTTATTTCTTATTTCTTATCTCATTCCTCAATTCTCTTATCTCTTATCTATGATCTATTATCTATTATCTCTTTTCTTACCTCTTACCACTCATCTATTTTCTCTTACCTCTTAAATTTTACCTCTTATGTCTCTTCTCTTTTCAATCCCTCATCTTTTTCTTCCTATCTCTAATTTAGTCGAGCTGTACAATTGAGTGTATCAACCACATTTGTTTAATCCATAGGACATTGGTCCCATTCCTTATCTCTTTCCTGTTATCTCTAATCTTTTCAGAAATAAGACATAAGAGATAATAATTTTCTATTATCTCTTGACTCTTATCTCTTATCTCTTATCTCTTATGTCTTATTTCTTATCTCTTAACACTTAACACTTACCTCTCATCTATATTTTCTTCTGTCTTTTTTATCTCTCACCTCTTAATTCTTTTCTCTCTTATCTCTTGTATCTTGTCTCTTGTCTCTTATCTGTGATCTCTTATCACTTATCCAAAATGTGGTATCTCTTACTTATTATAGCATATATCTGGCCTCTCATCTCTTATCTCTCACCTATTAGCTTTAACTCTTATATCCAACCGCTTACTTCTCACCGATTATCTCTATAATATCTTCCCTCTTGCCTCTTTTCTCTTTTGATTTATATATTATCAATTCTTATCACTCATATATCATCTTCTATCTCCTATCCCCTATCTATTATCTCTTTTCTGTTATCTCCTCTCGTATTTCTCTTTTCTTATCTCTTATCTCTATTCTCTAATTTCTTATTTTTTTCTTTATTCTCTTATCTCTTATCTCCTTTCTCCTATCTCCTACATATTTAAACACTCCATCCTACAAATAATATGATATATCAGCTTCTAACAGTTAAGTCTTCAGGGCAAGATTTTCTGACCTTTACTTTAAATGGCAAATTTGAGCATTGGACATTTTAAGGTATGATCTACTACCATACAGTTGACCATTTGGATGACTTTTTCATGCTTGGGGTTTGAAACGGGATGGGGTTGAGAAAAGTTAAACTTTTTAGTGCTGTGGTAATAAAACAGTAAGCCTTGAATTCATATTGAATTGGACAATTTCAAACTTACCATCCTACAAATTTAAGATACATAAGAATCTAACAGTTAGTTCTTCATTGCATGATTTTCTAACTTATACTTTTAATGGTAAATATGATCTTCTGAGATTATAAGGTTTTAACTGCTCGCATACAATTGGCCATATGGATGACATTTTGATGCTTTGGGGTTTGAAACATGATGGTCATGGGTAAAAATGGGAGGGTGGTGAGTAAAGGCCTAGTTTTATAGTGCTTTGGGTCTTAAATGAGAAGGTATTGAAGTAGTCCATATGGCCAACTTCTTTCTTACCTTTATTTTTTCCTTTCTTTTCATCCTTACTTTTTTCCTCATTCCTCGCTTGCTTGCTTTTTTCCTCTTTTCCTTCTTTCCTTCTTTCTTTCCTTTTTTTCTTGTTGCTTTCTTTCTGCCTTTTCAACATCTTTGTTTCTTTCTATCCTTAATTCCTCCATTCTTTTCTTTTCTGTTCTTCTTTTTTGTTTCTTTCCATCTTTTCAATTGTATCCTCTTTCCAATTTTTTTTTCTTAATTCTAATCCCTTTCTTTTTCGTTTCTTTCCATCGTCTACAGTGAAACGTCTTATCTCTAAATCTCTGTTTGAATTTCTGTTAGACACTATAAAATTGATTAAATATAATCACAAATCACCCGTTGCACTCGTCATCGCAGAGCTATTTGTGGTTTCAGTCAGAGCCATTGGTTTATGATTGCCAGGCCATCGAGGCTATTGATGTGATAATTTAAAAGGCGCATTCAGCTCTTTTCACTGTTTGCATAATTAAGTGAGTATTTAAGCATTGTATCTGCGCTAACGCGTCAGCATGAGCGTCAGCCCTCGTGTGCAGCCCTCCTGGTGTGAAGACCGACGAGAGTAAAGACCATTGACACTACCTGTGCGACTCCACCGATCAGAGTCACCGACAGGGCACCTGAGTATTATTTTATTTTTCAAAAATCTGCATATCTGTTTTTTTCCTTGTTTTTTTAAACACTTATTGCCTTTATTGGTTTCAAGTTCTTGAATTACTGAACTAGCTCTTAGCTCTTCTTTTCTTTGTATTTATTCTCATTTCCTCTCCTTTTTTATCTGCCAAATAACCATGTGTCACAAAATTCTCACTGTTAATAACACTCTTAAACCCTTGGTCACGTCGTAGGACACGCAACACTGATAACCTGCATGCCATCCCTACATCTGACTCTTCTGCACTCACTATTCCTATTGGCTCGTGGAACTGCCAATCTGCTGTCAACAAAGCTGACTTTATTCCTGCCATGGCTAAACATTCTGGTCTCTTTGTTTTAGCACTCACTGAAACCTGGATAGAACCAGAGGACAGTACAACACCGACTGCCCTCTCTACTAACTACGCGTTCTCCCACATCCCACGCTCTTCTGGTAGAGGGGGGGAACGGGTCTACTTCTTCCTACTGGATGGAGGTTTAAAACACTTGCACCTTCGGGTGTCAACGCCTCTTTTGAGTCACACATAGTTTCTATAACTCATCCACTCAATATCATTTTTGTAGTAGTATATCATCCCCAGGTCAGCTTGGACATTTTCTAGAGGAGTTTGATGTTCTCCTGTTATCTTTTCTGGAGTATGGGACAAGTCTTGTGATCCTAGGAGACTTCAACATCCACCTGGAAAAATCACTGCATCGTTTGACCTCAATCGCATGCCCACGTCGCCGACCCACAAGTCCGGTAACACACTCGATCTTGTCTACACACGCTACTGCTCCACGTATAACACTCAAGTAACACCACTGCACACATCCAATCATTTTCTCGTCACACTTCACCTCGACGTGACAACATCCGACACTTCTTCCCCTTCCTCCCTTGTTACCTTCAGGCGTAACCTACGCACGCTCTCTCTTCTCACCCTATCCTCTGCTGTTTCCTCTATGCTCCCTCCTCCAGTTTGCTCTACTTAGCACTGACAATGCCACTCACCTCCTATGCTCTACACTAACTTCCTGCTTGGACAATTTATGCCCGCTTACATCTCGACCAGCCCGTGCCAACCCTTCAACACCTTGGCTCTCTGATGTCCTCCGGGAACACAGAACCAAACTCAGGGCAGCTGAGAGAAAATGGCGCAAATCTAATGACCCTGCAGATCTCTCTCTCTATCAAACTCTTCTCTCTTCTTTCTCTGAGGATGTCTCGGTCGCTAAGACTCAGTTCTACCAGGCAAAAGTAAACAGCTCAACTGACTCTCTTCTTTAAAAGCAGTAGGAGATGTGCCAGAGTTGAGTGATGAGTTGATAATGTGAGTCATTGCAGGAATGACCGAAGGAGAGATTTCTTGCAGGAAATGGGTAGGGATGGGGTCCAGTGAGCAGGTAGTCGTGTGATTCGACACAATGATTCTCGCAGCGTCGTTCTCGCAGGTGAAGTCTCAAAACCGCAACATCTTGACACCGGTAAGTGTACCTCAGGGCTCAGTTCTTGGACCGTTGCTCTTCTCGATCCACATGACATCACTGGGATCAGTCATTCGTAAGCATGGCTTCTCCTACCACTGTTATGCGGATGACACGTAACTCCACCTTGCGTTTCATCCCGAAGATCAGACGATTTCGACCCGAGTCTCAGCATGTCTGAGCGACATCTCCCTCTGGATGAAGCAACACCACCTACAACTTAACCTTGCGAAAACGGAACTTCTTGTCATCCCTGCCGACTCGAAGACTCGTCACGATCTCTCGATCCAACTATGAGCATCAACCATTGTGCCCTCCAGGTCTGCGAGAAACTTGGGAGTAATCATCGATGATCAGCTCAACTTCACAGATCATGTTGCCGCGACTGTCAGATCCTGCAGATTCATGCTTTACAACATCAGGAAGATCAGACAGTTTCTCACAGAACACTCCACACAAATCCTGGTTCAAGCTTTGGTCCTGTCCAGGCTAGATTACTGCAATGCGCTGCTTGCTGGACTCCCGATGTGCACAACTAAACCTCTGCAGATGATTCAATATGCAGCGGCAAGAGTGATGTTCAAGGAACTAAAAAGGACCCATGTAACGGCTCTCTTCATTAAACTACATTGGCTTCCTGTAGCATCCCGCATTGAATTTAAATGTCTTCTCATTGCCTACAAGACCACCACCGGTTCAGCACCCGCTTACCTTAACTCACTAATGCAAGGGTATAGGCCCTCAAGATCTCTGCACTCCGCAAATGAGCTGAGACTTGTGGTACCAGCTCAAAAGGGTAAGAAATCTCTCTCTCGAACGTTCTCTGCTTCAGTTCCTCGATGGTGGAACGATCTGCCTCTGGCTTCACGCTTGTCAGACTCGGTCTCTATCTTCAAAAAACACCTAAAAACTCATCTTTTCTGACTACACCTAACTCACTAGGAGTACCTTCTTTTCTAACATACTAACTCTATCTAAAAAAAATAACACAAATAAAAAAATACATCTTTGTAACTTCTCTCTCTGTGTAACTTGGTAGCATTGTTGTAGCACTTGATCACCTATTGTTGTATCGGCTATTTACCGCTTCATTGTCTCCTCGACTATTGTAAGTCGCTTTGGATAAAAGTGTCTGCTAAATGCCTAAATGTAAATGTAAATATCAGATCAGGAGTACGTACCTGACTCTTATTCAGATGGTTCACAAAAGACCGCAGCGTCTTCAGAATCTGATTGTCCAGAAAAACCTACAAACAAAATTTCAAAGTCTCCTTTACAGAATCTCTAGAATAAAATCTAAATAGCAGGCAAAGTCAAGAAATATTTGTAGTTAAAGAACCAGTGATTAGGACAGTTTGAGACCCTGGAGACAAAAAAAGTGTGACATAACTATGCATAGGGGTGGGGTGCAAAGAGTGTAGAGATGTCTAATGTAGGCAACAGCCATCTAAACCTGCAGCCCAACGAGGAGCAATGGTCACAGACCCGCCTGCCCACACCAGAGGTGATAAGCAGTTTGAGAAGCAGTTTCTGCAGTTATCTAATGTCCATCACTGGTTGCCATTTCAGCCAAATTCCTTTGGAAAGTTGCTAGTCTCTCCACGATGTTTTCCATTTTGCGGTCCATGTTTGCCATTTTGCAGTCCATAGCCATGATAGCCACTCTGCTTTCCAGTTTTCGGTATATAACCACGTGATGTTTTCCAATTTCCGATCCATAGCTGGTCAACTTGCTGGGGCTTTGATCATTGACCGCTTTTATCATTTGTCGATTCCACAGGGTCCCATCTAATCCAATCAGCAGAATTCCTGCTACCAAAGCTACCAATGCTCCCAATAGATAAATATCTTCAACATCCTCCAAGGACAATGTCGCAAGGCACATGAAGCGCCACTTCTCCCACCCATCCATCATGTATCCATCGGCAAATGTTCCCTCAGGACAGCTGGAACCCGAGCTACTCGTCGAAAAGAGTATGTCAATTGGGCTCAGAGACCAGCTAATCAAATCTATTATTCCTTTTCTGTTTTCAAGAGCAGGGCAAAGAGAGTCTCAGAAAAAGAGTAACAAGACAAAGCAAGCATTTAGGAGAGATAAGGGAGAGGAGAGGGAAAAAGATACGACCGCCTTGGCCAAGAGCCAAACGGGATGGATCCCACCAAAAACATTTATATTCGTCCAAAGCCCCGGGAAGTTGGAAGGCTTATTATTGTGCTGCGAAAACATTTTGAAGTGCATAATCTTGAGGATGCAGTAAAGAATGCTTATTTAACGGTGTTTATCCAAGCTGTCTAGGTGTATGGGTTTGATCACGAGAAACACTCTTACAGGACTCCAAGCCTTGGTCTGAAGTTGGGCCACCTGTTGCATAATATATGTGACATTTTGCAGAGCTCTAATGGCAGAAGATGATAAGGGGATAAAGTCAATGCAGACATTCAAAAACCTATATGAAGCAAAGTGGTCTGAACTTGTTTCTCACACAGCTTTGACTATCTTGAATAAAAGGCCCTTTAACATGCCGTCTAACCTTCCTTTTACGGAGGATGAACAAATCTTTGACTAGCTTCTTGAAAAGGTTGCTATTTCATCATCTCAGAAATTAAGAGACATGCCATCAGCACAAATCTATGGGTAACTTTGAAAAGTGACTCTTGCTAAAATCGTACTGTTCAACAGAAGGCGTGGAGACAAGGTTGCAAAAATGCAACTATAAGGTTTCCTGGAGAGGGATACAGCTCCCCTACAAAAAGACATTGCAGTTGGTCTCACAAAGTGTGAGAAAAAACTTTGGGCAAATTTCTGTTGGGTTGAAAAAAGATGTAAAAGGGAACGAAAAGTTGCGGTGTTGTCATCACCAGATATGTTGGATTTTTTAACACTCCTCATAAGCAGCAGAGATACATCTGGAGTTCCAGAGGAGAACAATTTCTTATTTGCAAGAGCCAACTGTTTGTCTCCTATTCGAGGGCAAGACTGTATTAGGATATATGCAAATGGATGTGATGCACCAAACCCAGAATTACTTGGGTCAACACAATTGCGCAAACATGTTGGAATTTTGTCACAAGTTTTAAACCTTAAAAATCTTGAATTGGTTGAAGTTGCTGAAATTTTAGGCCTTGATATTCGTGTTCACAGAAAGTATTACAGGCCTCCAGAGGCCATAACATAGCTTGCAAAAATATCAAAACTATTACTTGCTATGGAGAAAGGTTCACTTACAGATCTTCAGGGCAAACCATTGGAAGGGATAGAAATTGAAGGTGAAGCTGTTCAAGTTAGGCTAAGAATATATTTTTATAATTTAATAAGGATTACATTGTTGCAAATTAATAAAATTTTCTATTTTATGCGTTAGACTTATGCAAATATTTTAGAGTGATCATTTTATTCTTTTTACATTTCCAATGGTAAATAAATGTAATACCCAAATTGTTTGTTTGTTATTTTTTGTTAAATAAGATTAAATTAACTGATTCTGAGCTCAAACCAACAACCATATGCTTACAAGTCCAACTATCTACTGGACCACAACTGACCCTTAAATTAACTAATCTGATTAAAATTTTGATTAAAAATCTTAAATATTCTAGTTTATATTGTGTGACAAAAGTGATTGTATTTAGAAGTAACAGTCACAAGACATGTGGTTCAGAAAGTACAAGACGGCAATGAGATGAATGAGATTTGATCAGTTGTTGATATAAGGTTAAAAAGATATAAAGTACTTTATCCTCAGGACTGTTTCTCCTTCCTAGCTCTTCGGAGCCACCAGATCCAGCCCATATCCAGATCAGGCATTGCAGTCAACAGGATCTAGTGCGTATCCAGACCAGATTTTGGAGAAAGGACCCCTTGAATTGAACTGATGGATTCGGAGAACTGGCCCCCCAACTGAGCCTGGTTTCTCCCGAGGTTTTTTTCTCCATTTCTGTCACCGTTGGAGTTATGGTTTCCTTGCCACTGACGCCTCTGGCTTGCTTAGTTGGGGTCCCCTCATTTACAACGATTTTGTTGATTTGATTGAATTTGAACGCACAGACATTTTTTAAAGTGAACAAAGACACCAAAGAATTGAAAATGAATGCACAGACACCATTCAACTGAACAGAGATAACATCCCCGAATTCAATAATCTATTAACTTTTAACATTAAGCATTATGACACACTATTTACTAATTATTGTTGTTAAGCTGCTTTGTTGCAATGTATTTTGTCTAAAGCGCTATATAAATAAAGGTGACATTGACATTGACTGTTTAAAAAAAGACTTGTCTGCTAAAGAAAGGCATGGTAAGTTATTTTAAAACTTCCTTAATTGGCTAGACATACAGAGTATGTGTGAAACAGGCCTAAGGTATTCATAAAAACCTTAATTATTTCTAAAACAAAACTTGCCAGAATTTTCACATTAAATTATATTGTTCATGATTCAGGACTGAAGAGACCTAGGTGGCCTATTGAGGATTCTCAAGGCACCTGAGTTGGTAAATCCTCTTGTTCATTGAGCGTGTTCAGTGTGACATGTAAATCAGTCAGTCCTACTGTTTCTTAAAATATTACTTTACATTTACATTCACAGACCTTTACACTACCATTGAAGACATATCTCAAGGTATGGTAAAAAAAAAATTAAACTGTTAATGTTTTGTTATATTTCAATGTTGTTCAAAATTTTCATGAACGTTTTTCGTGTATTTTTTATTTTAATTTAGCAGTCAATAAAGCAACTGATAGTAAGAACAAATCACAGAAGAGATGTAGGCTGCCTGTTGAGGAACCTTCAGGCACCTCAGATGGTGAAAGCATCTTATGCATCCCGCTTGTTCAATGTGACTAGATATCATGCTTATCATATTTAGAACCTGTTTTTCTTTTTGGTAGTGACTCTTGGAAGTTCTGTCACACGAACACAAAAACATCAATGGTCTCCAAAAGAAGTTGCTGCAGTAATGAAGCATTTCAGACATCACATTTCAAAGGGCAAACTCACCACCAAAATCAAATGGCAGCACTGGCTAACAGGTCTATCCAAAACATCAGAGGCTTTGTAAGAAATCTTTGTGTAACAGTGAGAAGACAACAGTTACAGAATTCTATATATTAGATTAGATTACATTAGATTAGATTCAACTTAATTGTCAATGCACATGTAAGATACAAGGTAACTGAATGCAGTTCTAACCATCTAACCAGAAGTGCAATAAGCAGTAAGTACAGAATATAGATGTAATCTATACAATAATGATACAGAATACATGAGTATAGATAAGCATTATGGACAGATTTAGAGGTTTAATATACAAGCAGATATACAGGTAGGTGTTCCATGAACATCCTATACATTATGTAAAGTGTATGTACACTATAGACAGAACGTGGTCTATAGATGGTGGGGGCGGGTAACCTACCGCTGGGATTGAGCAGGGAGGAAACAACAGGCTTAACCCTGGAAACATGAAAAACAGGGCACCCGGCCAAGAGCCGGGGGCAATTTGAGCCGGACGGCCACTGGATTAACCACCTTGGTGATACGGTAAGGGCCAATGAACCTGGGTGCCAGTTTGCGGGAAGGCACACGGAGAGGCAGGTCCTTTGTGGAGAGCCATACCCGTTGACCACATATGAAGGTAGGAGCGGGAATCCGACGGCGATCGGCAGCTGCTTTGGTCCGCTGCGAGGAACAGCTTTCTAGCCCTCGTCCAGGTGCGACGGCAACGTTGGACGAATGCCAGCGCAGAAGGGACCGCAGCATCAAGTTCCTGAGAAGGGAATAAGGGGGGCAGGTAACCCATAGAACATTCAAATGGGGACATACCAGAGTACAAAACTGGGAGAGAGTTTTGGGCGTATTCGATCCAAGAGAGCTGCTTGCTCCAGGAACCGGGAGAATGAGATGCCAGACAGCGGAGTCTCTGCTCGAGAACCTGGTTGGCTCGTTCGCACTGGCCGTGTGTCTGAGGGTGGAAGCCAGAAGACAGGCTAGCGGTGGCACCGATCTGTCTGCAAAATTCCTTCCAAAACCGAGAAGTGAACTGGGGACCCTGTCGGAAAAAACGTTAGTCGGCAAACCATGGAAACGAAAGACTTGATCCGTCACCAGTTGAGCGGTCTTTCGGGCTGAGGGGAGTTTAGGGAGGGGAATAAAATGGACTGCCTTGGAGAAGCGATCCACCACCGTGAGGATGACGGTGTTACCACCCTAGGGAGGAAGACCTGTGACAAAATCAAGGGCGATATGTGACCATGGACGAGAGGGGGTGGGCAAGGGACGAAGAAGACCAGCCAGTGGGAGATGGGATGATTTGCTTTGAGCACATACCGAACAAGCCAACACGAACTGTCTGACATCAGCGCCTATGGAAGGCCACCAGAAACGTCGTCGGGCGAAAGTCAGTGTACCCCGGATGCCTGGTGGCCGAAAAGCTTGGAAGAGTGACACCACTGGAGAACATCAGGATGCAGCGCAACCAGCATGAACAGCCGACCCGCCGGGCACTCCTTCGGCACTTGCACCCCTCGTCCAGCCTCCTCCACTCGCCGTTTCACGTCCCAGGTGCATGCCCCGACCACCATCTCGCTTGGGAGGATGGAATCGGCTGTGAGCGTCACCTCGGGGCGTCGAACTGGCGAGAGAGTGCATCAGGTTTGGTATTCTTGGACCAAGGCCGTTACGAGAGGGTGAAGTTAAACCGGTCGAAGAAAAGTGCCCAATGAGCCTGGCGAGAGCTCAGCCTCTTGGCCAAATGGATGTTCTCTAGATTCTTGTGATCTGTCCAGACCAAGAAGGGCTGCGCTGACCCCTCCAGCCAGTGACGCCACTCATCCTGAGCCAGACGGACCGCCAAAAGCTCTCTGTTACCGATATCGTAATTGCGTTCAGCAGGGCTCAGAAGGTGAGAGTAGCTGGCACATGGATGTATCTTGCCATCTATCTTCAAGCGCTGAGACAAAACCGCGCCTATCCCGACATCAGAAGCATCGACCTCGACGATGAACTGCAAGCTGGGGTCTGGAAAGCAAAGCACAGGGGCAGATACAAAACCGGACTTAAGATCATCAAAGGCTACCTGTGCTTGAGCATTCCACACAAACTCAACCTTCGTGGACGTAAAGGCGGTGAGCGGGGCGGCTTTCTGGCCAAAGCTCCGGATGAAGCGCCGATAGAAGTTAGCGAACCCCAGGAACTGTTGCAGAGCTTTGCGAGAGTCGGGAACTGGCCACTCGGCGATGGCTTTGATCTTGGCGCGATCCGCCTGGATTCCCTGAAGGGAAACAATAAAGCCAAGGAACGAAACTGAGTCGACGTGGAATTCGCACTTCTCTGCCTTAACATAAAGCTGATTGTCAAGCAAGCTCTGAAGAACCTGTCGAACATGCTGGGTGTGAGCCTGGAGAGAGGGGAAGAAGATCAGAATGTCATCCAGGTACACAAAGACAAAGCGATTAAGCATGTCTCCCAACACATCGTTGACTAGATTCTGAAAAACGGCAGGAGCGTTAGTCAGACCAAAAGGAAGCACCAAATACTCGTAATGTCCCGAGGGTGTGTTAAATGCCGTCTTCCATTCATCCTCCTCGCATATACGGACCAGGTGATAGGCATTGCGTAGGTCTAATTTGGTAAAGACCCGGGCTCCCTGCAATAAATCGAAGGCAGAAGTAATGAGTGGAAGGGGGTATTTATTCTTGACAGTGATCTCATTCAAGCCTCGATAGTCGATACAAGGGCACAGAGAGCCATCCTTTTTCTGAACGAAGAAGAAACCTGCACCTGCGGGCGAGGAGGAAGGGCGAATAAGCCCTGCTTGCAGAGACTCGTTAATATACTTATACATCGCCTCTCTTTCAGGACTAGACAGGGAAAATCAGCGACCCCTGGGCGGAGAAGTGCCTTGGCGAAGTTCTATGGTACAATCGTAGCGGCGATGCGGAGGGAGCGAGGTGGCCCGCGACTTACTGAACATGGCACGAAGATCCAGGTACTCCTTAAGGACCCCGACAAGGTCGGAGGCTTCAGCCTGCAACACAGGAGACACAGACAACAGAACAAGAGGGATTAAATAAGGGAGAAAATAAGTGACAGGATGTGAAACAGGTGAGACGGTGATGACGTAAGCGGCAAGACATTGGGGATGGCGCGAGGGAGACACGGGGGTTGGGTGAGTGATGCAGACGGAACACATGACGACACCAACACACACCCACCGAAAACCCCCAACCGAGCCAGAATATGACATATATGTATCTTGAAACAGCAAGAGGGGTTCTTTCAAAAGAGCTAGAAGAGAATGGATACAATTCCAAGACCTCTGGGTGAAACCTTACACCCCACATGGGATTAGACCCTGCAATTTCTGGCTTTTGAAGCCAGTGCCTTATCCACTACGACACTGTGCCTGCTTTGTTTCAAGCAAAGACTTAACTTCATATAAAAGGCACTCCCATGTCATGGTAACTTTATGAGGCTTCTACTTTTGAGTTACATATCCAGCACTCATCTGCCTTTCATTTGCATTTAGGATCTCATTTTTACTACTTTTGTATGAATAAACATTAATTATTATGGTAACATACATTTGAACAAATTTCATCTTTTTATAAAGCTTCTTAGTTTTGCTCAGCATTATTCATAAGACTTTTCTGATGTGGATTATGTTTAACAATGTCCAGTAAGATACAGCAGAGGCAGGGAACTGTACTGATCCTTCAACTGCTGTGTCTTGTGGAAAATGATACAATCTTATGTTGCATTAAACAGCTTTTATGAGTTTATGTTTTATTAACCAATGCTGTATTAATCATCTTTCTTATACAATATTATGCTCTTATGTTATATTAATGATGTTCTATTAATCATCTTTCTAATAAAATATTATGCTCTTATGTTTTATTAATTGATATTTTATTAACCATACACTAGCAATAAGTGCATTAAAATATAACCGTATGTGTCCTGCAATGAATTTCTTAAAGCTGTGTGCAAATAATGATGTGCTACAACAGGAATGTGTTTGTGAGTGTAAAAGGGAAGAAAGCTAAGTTGTTGGTCAGTCTGGAAGTCGTGGACTGACAACCCAGCGCTGCAATTTTTATTTTTATATCTGATCAATAAACCTCATTATTATTAGAGATTGTCTCTCTCCAATTTTTGAACATGAAGGACCCTTGGAAAGTCCAACAATTTAGTGACCCCGACGTGATTGGAGAAAAGGCATTATTGTTAAAGACGGCAGAGGACCGGATTGGACATGAGAAAGAGTCAGATTCAACACAGTGGCCGGCCATAAAATAAGGTAAGCAGAAACCTGTTTATCAAATTTTGCTATTGGACAATTTAAATTAATGTGTTGAATTTGATGAACATCTCGTGTGAGTATAACTAAATTTATTTGGAGGTTCATTGATCAGATAAATATTGGGTTAGAGTCCCTTGGTCGGCGAACCATAAATTATTTTGGGTTAGAGTCCCTTGGTCGAAGAACCATAAATTCTGTTGGGTCAGAGTCCCTTGGTAGGAGAACCATAAATTCTGTTGGGTCAGAGTCCCTTCGTAGGAGAACCATAAATTCTGTTGGGTTAGAGTCCCTTGGTCGGCGACCATAAATTCTGTTGGGTTAGAGTCCCTCGGTTGACGAACCATAAATTCTGTTGGGTTAGAGTCCCTTGTTTGACAAACCATAAATTCTGTTGGGTTAGAGTCCCTTGGTCGGCAAACCATAAATTCTGTTGGGTTAGAGTCCCTTGGTCTGAGAACCATAAATTCTGTTGGGTTGGAGTCCCTTGGTCTGAGAACCATAAAGGTATATATTTGCTGTTATTTCTTTGATGTGTTATTGTGTTTTTATGCTGTGAAACATTTATTTTGATTTGGGTTGTACTACATGGTGTTTTGTGTTTATAAATTGTAAATATGGCAGAATATGAGAAGGAATGTGAAGAATATGGATGTGTATCAATTGAAGAACAGTGCAAAAATGTATTGGACATGTTGTTAGTTCAGGTAGAGCCCAAATATCATAAGAAAGAAATGAAAGTGTTTGAAAAGAAATGGAGTCCGATGTGTATTGGGAATGGCTGGGATGCACCTGAGAAGATAGAGAAGATGGAGAAAAAGACTCATGTGAGGCTGAAAATGCATATAGAAGGAAAGGATAAAGTGAAGTGGATGAATAAAGGTGAACATTCAAAGCAGGAAGAGAAGTATAAAGCAGATCTTAGATTGTGGACTAGAATTGCACTGACTGCCACTGCTCTAAGCAAAAAGGAAAAGAAACCAGGGAGAGATGAGAAGGGTTTGAAGGCAGCCAAGCAAGTGAAAGAAAAAGCAGGAAGTGAAAAGAGTAACTCTTCTGATCCAAAAATATATCATGATCTCAAATTGCTCTCACACCCTCCCCCTTATGAACTAAACCTGCAGCAAGTTAAAGTAGATGTAGATATGCCTGAGACAGAAGATCAACTAATACATATGAGGCAACAAATACAAGAACTTGCTGACAAAGTGCTGACAGGACGTGGACAGGAGAAATATCAGCCATGGGGCCATAGTGATATGACTGCCGTATTGGCGAAACTACCCCCTATTACCTCGGGGGGCGGTAGATGGTTAACTAAGTTGATGGCCTTATGCCATGGAACAACTTTGGCTGTGGGAGATGTGAGGTGCCTTTTGGGCCAAATTTTTACTGTTACTCAATTGACTAGCTCAATTGAAACTGATGCACATTTAACAGGAGTTCCCAATGAGAGTTTGTACACAAACGTCAGCACCAGAGTGGGTGACACATTAAGGAAACAGTTTCCCACACCCCAAACTATATACCAAAACATTAAGTTCCGCAAAAAACCAGGTGAGACTGGGTCAGGGTATTATTTCAGGTGTGCAGCCGAGTGGGAACAGATGGTTGAGGAGAAGAGCTTAAATAATCCGAAAACTAGAGACATTTTTAGAACAGCAGTGATGTCGGGGGCTGCCAAAGGTGTAAAAGAGGCTACGGATAATAACCCAGACATACCAATGGCTAGCAACGAGTTTTGGGAACGACACTTGGTACATCACATTGATAGAGCATGTGCTAGAATTAAAAAAGAAGAAGAGGAATTAGAAAAGACAAAAACCAGCTGTTAAAATTGAAGTTAGAATTAGCTAAAGCAAAAGTACAAAGGATAACAGAACAGATGGCCCAACAGTCAGCCCGATTAAGTCGCTATGATTTTAGCAACCCCAAGAAATTTGGCCAACCACCACCCCAGTGGCATAGACCTTTTAGGGGACAGTGGACTGGGTATAGAGGAAATGGAAATAAGAGACGAGGGGATGAGGGCTATGTGAGAAGTGCTTGTTATGCATGTGGTGCTACTGATCATTGGGTATGTAATTGCCCCACACAAGTAGGGGAAGGCCAAATTACAGGAACACCTGCAGGGGGTTGGGATCCTCATAGAGGTGGACCTGGTGGTCATGGCAGGGGACCACACACCCCAAAGCACCAGGGGCAACGACTCTCGATGCTACCCAACCAACAGGCGCCTATGCACCCGACATGGGGCCCGGGGGCGGACGCGGAGGATTGTTTATGGGGCCCACAGAGAACCTCCATGAGGGGAATGGCTGAACCCCTTATGGAAATAGTGTTTGACAACAGACCACTACAAGCTCTGGTAGATACTGGAGCAACATACTCCACTCTCACAAAGGGCACTGGAAGTAATAGGTTTCTCTGATGGGTTAGAAAAATGGCCAATGACAAAAATGTTAACAGCAAAGATTGCTAATCAGGGCATACCACACTCATTCTTGTACTCCTCCAATGCTCCCACAACTTTATTGGGGAGGGATCTCCTTATAAAATTAGAGCTAGTATTTTATGTTCACCAGAGGGAGTAATTGTATGTTTTCCACATGGTACACAGGTTAATTGTTCTTTAGCCACTGATATGGGGTGTACACAAAATGTCCTTTTAGGAGGCCCATTAAAGGAAGCTGATGACTATCTACAGGGTAGAATTAGATATTTCACCATCCCCAGCAAGTGTAGTGTCACTTTTTAACAATCACAGGCCATGACTTACAGATATAGATGTTTTCTTACCACCAATTGACCCCATGCACTGTACATTATTTTATGACAGAAATGACAATGCTATGTATCATGAACTTTTTAACACCATAGAGGGAGATAGATGGCGTATCAAAAGTGAGTGACTTTATGTAGGGAGAGAGGGAGTTGTAGCAATTATTACTTTTACTGATCATCTTCAATGGTACAAAATGACAGATACAGCCGCACCACACATATCCATGGCACTGCATCCAGGCCATGAAGCTAGAGAGTTAAGAGGTATGTTAAAACATAAAATAAATAAATAAGAATGCTTACAGGCCAAATTAGTAGACCTTTAGTTTCTTTCATGGGTAGATCGATAACAGCTCAGGGTTCTACGCTCTCCCATCGCCAACGTGACAGCATTTTGACACATACCAAACTAGTAAATGTGAAGGACATGCTTTCCTTCCTCGGTCTGACAGGTTTTAGCAGAAACTATATCCCGATGTATGTTTCCTTAACCACACCGTTAAGGCAGTTAGTGGAAGAGCAGGGAATGAAAAATCTGAAAGCTGAGTTTATATGGACCCCAGAAGCAGAACAGGCTTTTATTTCATTAAAAACGCGTCTGTCACATGCTGCTCATTTAAATTGTACTGACTATTCTCCAAGTTTTTTCCTAGATATTTCTGAAACAGGGAGCAGTGCACACAGGGTGCTATTCCAGAAGCAGGCAGGGACTAGCAGGATTTTGATGTATGACAGCATTGAACAACGCCAGCCAAGTTGTGCCAGGTTTGCTGCAGGGTTGGCAAAAATAATTGAGAAAACATCCCACATTGTTATGTTTTGACAACACATTCCATTATGTCATTTGTGAATTCTACAGCATTCACATTTTCTCCATTGAGACAACGTACACTAGCTAAAATATTGACAGCACCACACATTACGTATACCCATGAAGGTATTAACATGGCTGATCTCCTATCAGATGGCCAAACACACGATTGTGTCCCTATTACGGAATTGGCTTCGCGTGTAAGAGTGAACCTTTTTGCCAATCCACTCACAGCACCACCAGAACTGATAACGCTGTTTACAGATGGGTGTTATTTCAGATAAGAGGATGGCTCACTAACAGCTGCATTTTCCAGGGTAGAACAGACAGATGAGGGATTTATCACCAGGGTGGCACAGAAATTGCAAGGCAAACAGTCAGCGCAGAGAGCAGAAATGATAGCAGTAACTGAAGCTTTGAAATTTGCAGGAACAAGTAGGGTAAACATTTTTTGTGATTCTACTTATATCATTACAGCTGTACATGTCGAACTACCAGTTTGGTAGAGGTGTGGTTTTGTTACCACCTCAGGTCGACCAATTACACATGCATGTGAAGCCAGAGACCTTAGAGGCTCTGATGATACCTGCGGAAGTGGCAATTATAAAATGCCAAGGTTACTCAAAAGAGAATTCCATGACTCAAGGAAAAGTTGAAAGAATGAACCTTACACTGAAACTAAAATTGGCTAAAATCTGTGCACAGACCAAATTAACCTGGTTATCTGTTCTCCCTATATCATTAATGTCTGTTCGTTCTTCTGTTAACAAGATTTCTGGTTTTAAACCTTATGAATTGTTTATAGGTCGCTCATTTCCGGGTTCAGTCAACCCATTGAGAGAGGATATCATTGAGCCTTTGTCGCATATGGCTTATTTTGAAAAACTAACTGCTTTGAACCAACACTTCTCTCAGCAGGTCACACCAGAAACAGATCCTGAACCCAGGTGGTCTAAACCACTGTGCGTCGTCGCCAGGACATCACACTGTGTTCGCCTACAGGGCAAGGGCGACACCTGGTATCACTTGTCTTCTTGTGTTTGTGCTTGATAATGTGCTTGTGATTCATACGGAGCAGGTATTGCAACAATATTCAAAGACAGGTACGGTGTAAACAAAGCGAAACAACAGAACAAGGGAGTAGGAGAGTGTGCTGTTACACATGAAAACGACGGTAGAACCGTTTTTCACTTAATCACAAAGAAGTTGTGTAAAGACAAGCCCACATATAGAGATTTCACCAGTATTTTGACATGCATGAGAGACTGGTGTGTGCAACATAGTACAGAGCGTGTCTCAGCACCCCGGCTGGGGTGTGGATTAGATGGACGGAATTTTGACAGAGTTACAGAAATTCTAAGAGAAGTGTTTGCTAACACAAATATGACAATAACAACATATTCATTGTAGATGTAATAATCAATATATTAGTGTTATTAATGCTTTAGCATAGAAGTGATTGGCTTTCATTTATTAATCATATGTTCTTACATTCTGTTTAGCCTACACAAATTTATTTTCCTTTTATTGATTTCTTTAACTATTTTTCTAGTATTCTTTTATATTACTGCAGTTATTGTATCCACTTAAAATGAGGGTGTGGGAAAACTGGAAGTGTACCATAATCCTGGGAATCATCGCCATCATAGTGGTGAGCATTATTTTAGGAATAGAAAAGAGACAAGAGAGAAATAATGGGACTCGACCAAGAAGGTCATTAAACCTGACCCATGTTTTAGGCGATTTGAAAAGGGAATCGAGTTAAACTATGAGAATGGGTCAACAACAGCCTTCACATTTGATATGTGCAGTGTTATTATTTGTTATGGTAAAAATGCTAGTTACAGGGGATATAAGTTTTATGTGTGTAGTTCTTACGTGTTAGAGCATACATGTAATACAAATAGTGATAGAAAAATAACCACCTGTCATTCATTCACCTGGATTTTAGTCCCAACCAAAATCCAATCACTCTCTCATTAGGAGGAATACAACATGTTATTGAATTATCTTCGCTCGGCTACCCTATTCCAAAAAACTAAATAAAAATAAAATAAAAATAAAAATAAAATCATACATATATTACTCTAGGCGTAGAAGTGGAGGGAAAAGATCCAATAGGGCTAAATAAAATCAACATAATCCCCAGAAACGTAACAGGAAAAAATAAAACTATTCCAATTTAAACGATGAACCATAAGAATGTTGAGATAGACTACACTAAGTTGAGCCCTGGAGACATGATCGAGAAAGCAACAGGGTACGGAGAGACCAATTTATGGTTAGAATGGTTAATAAACAAGGCTAAAGAACAAAATGTATAAATATGACAAGAGACGCTGTGGAGGGTCTATCAGAACAGTTAGCCCCAACATCTCTCATGGCAGTACAGAATAGAATGGCATTAGATATGCTGTTAGTGGAGAAAGGAGGAGTATGTCATATGTTTTGTGATTTATGTTGCACTTTCATTCCAAATAACACAGCCCCGGATGGCTCTGTGACCAGGGGCCTCATTTATAAAAATGTGCGTAGGATCCTTACTAAAACTTTACGTACGCACAAAAGCCAAAATGAGCGTACGCAAAAAAATATTCAGATTTATAAAACCATGCGTACGCACACCTGCATGCAATTTTCACTTTATAAGTCACAACCTACCGGATAATCTGCACACGCAAAAAAATCTCATGTACCGCCCTCTATCCGCCCACATTAAACCATATATAGACAATGCAAATGAGCTCAGGGGCCATGCATATTAAAAAGACGAAAAACTATCAAGGCAGAATAAGAGGTTCTTGTGAGTGAGGTGGATGAAAGAAAGGTTATTTTATTTGGTGGAATTACTACTAAAAACAATATTCAGAGTGGACACATCACTGCTGCGGTAAACAGAACCGATCCAGATATAAAGAGAAGATGTCCGATCTTAAGATGGGAATAAAGAAACGGTTTGCCTCTCACCGACAGAATGTGTGGGCGACTGGTGGGGGCAAAGATGCCCCCGATTCTCTGCCAAACCAGTGTGTGTGGCATTGTTTCTGAGAGAGAGAGACACACATGTGCTGATACAGGACAACCTGGAAAATAACTTTATTGCTTGCGTGCTCAATTAAATTAAATACATTTTTAATAAATGGATAAGTCCTTATTCTTGCAGAGTCTGCGTGAGAGCAGTGTGACGAAACTCCCAGCGCAGAGTCTGCGGGGGCTCTGGAGTTCCCCGAGGTCCCCAGCACAAGCGCGGGAGTCCCGTGCCATACGCACGGCTGGAAGTGGACAGGTTCTGACTGAGGCTGTTCTGCAGACCCAAATAATGCAATTACTGTAATCGCAGACGAGCTTAAGCAAATAAGGGTTGTGCGGTGACATTGCATCTACATTAAAGGATCTTGTTTAAAAATGAGACTTTGCACTGTTGTTCTTCACAAACTGCGCATTACTCCCTGACGGAGTCTTGCTCCCTGATGATGTCCTTCTTGTTTGGGGGGGGGGTTAAACTCTTCATGCTGGTGTTATGGGTCCTTCCGAAGTCTGCCATTGGCATAATCTGCCAGCAGTGCCAGCGCATCTATCATACAATATGCATTGAAGTGTTGCTGCATTAGACTTCTTATGTTTTCAGTGATCATATTCAATCATTTACAACTTATCACATTAATCACA
Source organism: Triplophysa yarkandensis (assembly GCA_033220385.1). Classification (NCBI taxonomy): domain Eukaryota; kingdom Metazoa; phylum Chordata; class Actinopteri; order Cypriniformes; family Nemacheilidae; genus Triplophysa; species Triplophysa yarkandensis. Next base: position 494,861 of record CM065677.1, on the reverse strand, counting down.
TAATGAGTGATAGGCGTACATCCATTTAAGAAGGGAAGTGAAAGAAACATTTATGTACTCTCAGCATATATTTCCTTGTATGTCTTTAAACTAAACATGCATGTATGTATCTTTAGGACCCATAATGGTGATTTAATGTTATTTGTATTTTTTGTTGTAACCGGGACCTTTTTGCCATTTTTCAAAGGGTTAATTCCCTTCATCCGCAGTCAGTACCTCAACTCACCATCAGTGTCGCCAAGCTGCTTTGTCTTTAAAATTTACGTACGCATGGGTCAGAGTTTGCGTGTAGATGCGCATAATTTCACGGCAAGTTTTTCTTTATAAATCCCAACTTTTGCGCAGGAACTGGCGTACGCATGTTTTCAGCTCCGTTTTGTGCGTACGCAAGCTTTATAAATGAGGCCCCAGGCTATAGAAGAACTGAGAACATTATCTGTTGAAATGAAGGAACATTCAGGTAGAGATAACCCCATTGGTGATTGGCTGGAAAAAACATTAGGTAAATGGAAAGCACTGGTGATGTCTATAATTGTATCAATCGCAGTATTTCTAGCCATTTTGATAACATGTGGATGTTGTTGTATACCATGTATCAGGTCACTGTGCAACCGATTGATTGTTACAGCAATAGAAAAGAAAGATCTTGGCCCACCACCTCCGTATAACATGCCCTTGTTGGCTGCAGATCACATGGTACACGATGATGAGAATGAACAAGATCATGTGCGACCTCTTACGAGGTCAACGATGTTGCATTAAACAGCTTTTATGATTTTATGTTTTATTAACCAATGCTGTATTAATCATCTTTCTAATACAATATTATGCTCTTATGTTTTATTAATTGATGTTTTATTAACCATTCATTAGCAATAAGTGCATTAAAATATAACCATATGTCTCCTGCTATGAATTTCTCAATACTGTGTGCAAATAAGGATGTGCTATAACAGGAATGTGTGTGTGAGTGTAAACGGGAAGAAAGCTAAGGCCTGTAATGCATGGAGCTGACCTTAAGCTGACCTTAAGAACTAAACAACAAGATTTAAGATGCACTTATACTAAGGATGTACGTCCTGTAATATCTCAAGCTGACCATAAGTTGACCTTAAGAAAAAAACAACAAGATTTAAGGTGCACCTATACTGAGGGTGTACCGATCGGAGACATACACACACATATTCCATACCATACAAGACAAAAAAAGATGATGATATATTGTTCCATTTCTGTCGGTCTCTCGACGTTGTGTCGAAGAATGACAGTATGGGGTTCGCTCTTGAGAACCAATCAACTCCGACTATATTAAAAAGGCCAATGGGAATTGGCGAATGAAATTTGCATGCCGGGCCCCGCCCCGGACATCCGGGTATAAAAGGGGAGCCGGCGTGCTCATTCATTACCTTTTTGTTCTTCGGAACCTGCGGATGACTTCCAGTCTGATGCTGAAATCGACTTCTGACGATCTTCCTGCTGGTGTGACGACGCGATTGCAGTGGACTGTCCCTCTTCAAGCGGCTCCCCTGTGCGTTTCGGCAGAAGGCAGAGAGTGTCTGGAATTCTTCTTTTTTCTAAATAAAAGAGCAATTTCTAAGCAGCGTGTTGCCTCATGGCTCACAGCTGCTCCCTGGGTTGCGGCGGATTCGTCCTAGACGGGGACACCCATAGCGCCTGCATCACGTGTTTGGGTCTCCAACACGCTGAAGCGGCGTTCATGGGACCGACCTGCCCGCACTACGAGCAGATGTCGATTAAGACGTTGCGGTCACGGGTGGCTTCTTTCCCAGGAAAGCGAGCCACCACTTCGCCAGCTCCCTTTGGTTCGTTGACTGCGGCTACGGCACGGTCAACAGCCTCAGCGAGCGGCGTTAGTGATTATGAGGGTTCTATGGATGTCACCCCGTCAGCCTCCGGCTCGCGGAACTTCCATACCTCTGCACGCTCGTCAACCCCGTCGGCAAGAGGTGGTACGCCGTCTCTTGCTTCCCTACGGGATGAGGACGAATTGTCAGTCGCGGCATCGGAGGGCGCCCTGCTGGATTCAGATCCGGATGACGTCCTAGAGCTTCCGTCTCTGCCGGGTAAGCCTCGGGACGATCCGGATCCGGAGATGGCGGCCATGCTTTCCCGGGCCGCCGCGAGCATTGGGCTTCAGTGCACGGCCCCGCCGTCACCCCAGCGCTCGCGGCTGGATGCATGGTACCTGGGGTCCGGACAGGGCTCTAAGCCACGTTCGGCTCCAGTGCCATTCTTCCCGGAAGTGCACGAGGAGATTACGAAGTCGTGGAATGCTCCGTTCTCGGGGCGTACACGGCAGACGGTTTCCTCTGCCCTCACTTCCCTCGATGGGGGAGCAGTCAGGGGCTATGTCGACATACCCCAGGTGGAGCGGGCTGTTGCGGTACATCTGTGCCCTCAGGCCGCGTCCACTTGGAGAGGTCGACCACGGCTCCCATCCAGGGCGTGTAGGTTTTCTTCGACTCTCGGGTCAAGAGCTTACACTGCCGCTGGAGAGGCTGCTTCCTCGCTCCATGCCATGGCTATCCTGCAGGTCCACCAGGCCAAGGCACTCAAGGAGCTGGACGAGGGAAGTTCTGACCCCGCAGTTCTGCAGGAGCTGCGCACTGCGACTGACCTGGCCCTTCGGGCCACTAAGGTTACGGCGCGTGCCCTGGGTCGGACGATGTCCACTTTGGTGGTCCAGGAGAGACATCTCTGGCTCAACCTTGCGCAAATGCGGGAGGTCGAGAAGGTTCGCTTTCTCGATACCCCCATTACGCAAGGTGGGCTGTTTGGAGACACGGTGGAGGACTTCTCGCAGCAGTTCTCCGCCGTGCAGAGGCAGACGGAGAATATCAGGCATATCCTCCCACGTCGTAGCCGGGCAGCCTCCGGGCAGCCTCCGGGCCGCCCAGGCTCCGTGCTCAGTCTGCCCCCAGACAGCCTCGCCCCTCCCAACCGACCCCTCCGGTTGTATCTCTCCCTCAGGCGGCGACCCGGAGAACGGCGAATCGGAGGAGAGCGACGCCCCCCCGTCAGCACCCACCTCGTAGGAAGCGTGGGAGGCGATCATGATGGGAGGCACCCAGCGGAGGAAACACCATCACGCCCGGTCCTGGGGATACCATCTCCGAAGTGGCCGGAGCGGGACGTTCCTGCCACGTCCCAACTCGTGCCGGGCCCCTTTCAGGGCCTGGTGCCCACCCTCTCACAAAAGGAGCAGTTTCCTCCCCTGGGTTTATAACACAACCGTTGGCACTCTCCAAGTGACGGTGCACGGTTACAAGACGTTGCGTCAGTCCGACTCGACGTTGCGTCAATCTGACTCGGCGTTGTGTTGAGACTCGACGTTGCGTGACAGCAGCGGCGCCGCAACTAGACACACTCTCGGTCGGACGGTGTGCTATTCGGCAGCCCCCAAGAGCAGGTAAGTACTCGGGACAGCAAGCTTCCAGGGCTTCCGCCCTAAGACGAAGCAGCCGTCCTGAGAGCCACAGAACCCCCCTCTAGGGGAATGGTGAAGGAGATCGTTCCTCTCGTTTCGTTTTCCCGACTACCGTATGCATGGATTATGCTCGGACTGGGGCGGTAACCAGACAGAACGATCCGTCTCGGCTATGCGATCCAGTTCGCACAACAACCTCCCAAGTTTCGGGGAATCCTCTTCACCTCGCTACGAGGGAAAGATTCCACCGTCCTTCGGTTAGAGGTCGCAACTCTTTTGGCAAAAGAAGCGATCGGCCCCGTACCCATAGCCGAGATGTCGTCAGGCTCCCACAGCCCGCACTTCATCATCCCCGTGAGAGGTGGAGGGCGGCGCCTAATTCTGGACTTGCGTTTACTGAACCAGTGTCTTCAAAGACTGCCGGTCAGAATGCTAACACAGAAGCGCATCCTCGAAGCTGTCCGATACGAGGAATGGTTCGTGGCAACCGACCTAAAGGACACGTACTCCCACGTCTCGCTACTTCCTCGGCACAGACCGTTCTTACGGTGAGCCCTCGAAGAGCGGGCGTACCAGTATGGGGTCCTGCCCTTCGGACTGTCCCTACATTCCCGCGTCTTCACGGAAGTCGCGGAAGCCGCACTTGCCCCCCTGAGAGGATGGAGCGTGCATGTACTGAGATATCTCAGCGGTTGGCCTACCTAGGCTCACTAGCGAGATCTAGTGTGTACACACAGGGACCCGGTGCCTCAGCACCCAAGCCGATTGGGTTTAATGGTCAACCGAGAAAAGAGCATCTCTCTTCTTGGGATGGGACGAGACTCCGTCACCATGTCTGCACGACTCACGGTAGAACGTGCCCAAGCCTTACTGCTATGTCTGAGTAACTCAGGCGTCCAGTGGTCGCCCTGGGAAACTCCCAGAGGCTCCTGGGGCATATGGCATCCTCAACCAGGGTCCGCCCACTTGGGTTGATGCACACGCGACCACGCAGGCAGTGGCTTCAGAGTTGCGTCCCGAGGAGTGCGTGGCACACGGACACCAGGCGGATTGCCATTACGCCTCAGTGTTGGAGCACCCTAGCCCCGTGGTCTTTCAGGACCCTTTTACGAGTGGTAAGATCCCTCGGCCAGGTTCCGAGGTGCGTTGTAGTGACAACCGACGCCTCCCTGTCGGGTTAGGGAGCAGTGTGCAACGGGCATACAGTTTCGGGTCGATGGACGGGTCCCCGATGGTACCGACACGTAAGTTGTCTGGAGTTGGTAGCGGTCATGCTCACCCTCAGGAGGTCTCTACCTCTAATGGGAGGCAAGCATGTGGAAATCCGCTTAGACAACACGGCAGTTGTAGCATATACTTACCGCCTAGGTGCGGTATGCTCGCGCCGAATGTCCCAACTTGCCCGACGCCCCCTCCTGTGGAGTTAGCAGTGAGTAGGACCCTGCGCGCCATATTTATCCAGGGCTATCTGACCCAGAGAGCCAATGTGCCCTCTCATCAGATGCTGCCCCAAGAGGAATGGCGACTCCACCCCGGGATGATCCGGCTGGTGTGGGAACAGTCTGACCAGGCACAGGTGGTCCTGGTTGCTTCGTCGGACAACACCCGTCGCTGTCTGAGGTACCCCTTGACCGAGGGTTTCCTCGACAGGGATGCTCCGGCGCACAGCCGGCCCCGGGACAAGTGGAAGTACCAATTCCCCCCAGTGAGCTTTCTTGCACCGGTCCCCTGCAAGGGCAGGGATGAGGAACACCAGGTCCTACTGGCCCAGCCAGGCTTGGTTTGCAGAGCTAGTTCTCTAGCAATAGCTCCCCCCTGGCCCATTCCCCTAGGGAAGATCCGTCTGTCTCAGGGGAAGGGTATGGTGTGGCACCCACGACCTGACCTCTGGAATCTGCAGGTCTGGTCCCTGGACGGGACGAGGAGATCCTGAACGAGTAACCCCGACGGTGGCGGGGACGATCGTTCAGGCGAGAACATCTGCCACGAGGCGTCTGTACGCCGCAAAGTGGTGTGTCTTCTCGTCCTGGTGCTCCTCACACGGTGAAGAGCCTGGAGGATGTTTGACCAGTGCAGTGCTGCCACACACCACGAGTTGGTGGAAGGTAAGTATTCTTGGGCAGCATAGCATGGTCACCAGGTCGAGGATGCAAGATGGGTTAATCCATCGCGTCCACGCTCCATACCCTCTTGGGATCTCGACGTGGTCCTAACGGGCCTTTCCGAGACCACTGTTGAGCCCCTAGTAGAGTCTGTTCTGGGAAGACAGTACTCCTAGTAGAGCTCACCCCAAGAGGGTAGGGGACCTACAAATATCCTTCGTATCCAAAGAGTGCCTACAGTTCGGACCGAATTAATCTCACGTCATCCTGAGACCCCGGTTCGACTACGTACCCAAAGTTCCTACCACACCTTTTCGGGACCAGGTAGTGAACCTGCAGGCGCTCCCCACAGGGGAGGAAGACCCAACCCAGTCCGTGTTGTGTCTGGTACGAGCATTAAGACTCTACCTAAACCGCACGCAGAGCTTCAGCCGCTCTGAGCAGCTGTTTGTTTGTTATGGAGGTCAGCAAAGAGGGAGGGCTGTCTCCAAACAGAGACTGGCACACTGGATCGTAGATGCCATTTCCATGGCTTACCGATGCCAGAACCTACCCTGCCCACTTGCAGTGAGAACTCACTCTACCAGAGGCGTTGCCTCCTCGTGGGCAGTGGCTCAGGGAGCCTCTCTGGCAGACATCTGCACAGCTGCGGGTTGGGCTACGCCCAACACCTTTGCGAGGTTCTACAACCTCAGGGTGGAACCGGTATTAGCTCGGGTCCTACGCAGATAGAGCTAACGGCCAACCGGGCGTACGCCTGCGAAAGGCCTTCTTCCCTTTTTAGGTAAGTGCCGTGCCTATTCGGCCTCTCTGCTTCCCTGGCAGGAAGTACAGGTCACCTATCCATCATTTAGCACCTTACGGTCACGGGCTGGGCGGAGCGGCCCTGTTGACTAGGCTGGAACATCGGTGCTGTTGTCCCTCTAGGTAAACCCCTTTTTCCAGCTGTGCTCCGTATGTAGTGGCTCCCCCATCAGGGGTGGCCCCGGCCGACGTAATTCCTTCACCAAAATTCTCCTACTCAGGCGAATGCGTGACCTCCTCTCACGTGGTGCTACCCACAAGGGTAAGCAATGCACACTATACCTCCATGAGTCATCTTCCCTTTTCAGGTGAGACCATTGGCATATTTCCACATATTAACCTCCCTACGGCAGGATGTGGCCTCCGTAACGCACTCCCTCCTTGAAGGGGCCGCGTTTCCCGGTGCAGTTAGCGGTCGGGCGGCTATCTCGCTGCAGTGATAGAAGGCCAGCGCCCCAAAGAGACCGGTGGTAAAGTACCTCTTATCTTTTCTCAAAGCTCTGGACGTCTTACCATTTCTCCACTGGTAGGTTACGCTCTCGTGTAGAAGCTCACACCTATGACGCACTAGAGTCAGTCAAGGTAGCTCCGCTGGAGATCGTGACACGGCACGGCGATGTGGCGTGTTACATAGGAACCCCATACTGTCGTTCTTCGACACAACGTCGAGAGACCGACAGAAAGGGAACGTCTAGGTTACTATTGTAACCCGGTTCCCTGATGGAGGGAACGAGACGTTGTGTCCTTCATGCCACACCGCTGTGCCGCCCGCTGCAACGGTCGTGGGTCATCCTCACGTTCCTCAGCACAAAAGGTAATGAATGAGCACGCCGGCTCCCCTTTTATACCCGGATGTCCGGGGCGGGGCCCGGCATGCAAATTTAATTCGCCAATTCCCATTGGCCTTTTTAATATAGTCGGAGTTGATTGGTTCTCAAGAGCGAACCCCACACTGTCGTTCTTCGACACAACGTCTCGTTCCCTCCATCAGGGAACCGGGGTTACAATAGTAACCTAGACGTTTCCGTGAAAACGGAAGAGTACATTTACATTTACATTTAGTCATTTAGCAGACGCTTTTATCCAAAGCGACTTACAATAGTCGAGGAGACAATGAAGCGGTAAATAGCCGATACAACAATAGGTGAACAAGTGCTACAACAATGCTACCGAGTTACACAGAGAGCGAAGTTGCAAAATAATTTTTTTTTTTTTTTTTTTTTGATAGAGTGTGTAGTTAGAAAAGAAGTGAGTTAGTGAGTTAGGTGTAGTCGGAAAATATGAGTTTTTAGGAGTACTTAGAGTACTTAGTTGTTTTGCAGAAACTAAAGGAGAAGTCTGCCATTGACCAAAGGAGACAAAGGATGGATAAGCCATTGGTGGGAACCAGGGAAAACCTCCAACCACTCTGAAGATAGAACGACGATACATACTATAAATATTGTGTGATCTGCCTTTCATTTGCATTAAGGATCTCATTTTTACTACTTTTGTATGATTAAACATTAATTATTATGGTAACATACATTTGGACACATTTCATCTTTTTATAAAGCTTCTTAGTTTAACTCAGCATTATAAATAAGACTTTTCTGATGTGGATTAAGTTTAACAATATCCAGTAAGAAACGGCAGAGGCAAGCACTGTATTGATCCTTCAACTGCTGCGTCTTGGGGCAAGAACTAAGGTATCAAATATATTTCAAATCAACTCTGATTGTTTATGAGCCTTATCTGAGTCGGATTAAGTTTGGTAATATAAATATATTGAAACAGCAAGAGGCAGGGCAGTGTATTGATCCTTCAACTACTGGTCTTGGGCCAAGAACAGAGTTATCTTAACTTTCCAATCAACTTGACATTGTTTATGAGCCTTATCTTAGGTGGATAAAGTTAAACAACAGCCATTAAGAAACAGCAACAGGCAGGGCATGTACTGATCCTTCAACTGCTGGGTTTGAGTCAAGAACTAAGGCATCTTAAATTTCAAATCAACCTGGATTGTTTATGAACCTTATCTGAGGCCTATGAAGTTGAACAATACCCATTAAGAAACAGCAAGAGGCAGGGCATGTAGTGATCCTTCAACTGCTGGGTCTTGAGTCAAGAACTAAGGCATCTTAAATTTCAAATCAACCTGGATTGTTTACGAGCCTTATCTGAGTCCTATGAAATTGAACAATACCCATTAAGAAACAGCAAGAGGTAGGGCAATATATTCAACAATATACTGTGTTCATTGACAAAGCACTAAGGTTCCTTTTATTTGCAGTTAGGGGGTACTTTCAAAAGAGCTAGAAGAGAATGGATATAATTCCTAGACCTCTGGGTCTAACCTTACACCCCACGTGGGATTAGAACCTGTAATCTCTGGCTTTGGAATCCAGTGCCTTATCCACTACGCCACTGGGCCTGCGTCATATCAAGCAAAGTCTTAACTTTATATAAAAGGCACTCCCATGTCATGGTAACTTCATGAGGCTTCTACCTGTGAGTTACATATCCAGCACTCATCTGCCTTTCATTTGCATTTAGGATCTCATTTTTACTACTTTTGTATGATTAAACATTAATTATTATGGTAACATACATTTGGACACATTTCAACTTTTTATAAAGCTTCTTAATTTAACCCAGCATTATTCATAAGACTTCTCTGATGTGGATTAGGTTTAACAATATCCAGTAAGAAACAGCAGAGGTGGGGCACTGTATTGATCCTTCAACTGCTGGGTCTTGGGCAAGAACTAAGGTATCTTATATTTTAAATCAACTCTGATTGTTTATGAGCCTTATCTGAGTCGGATTAAGTTTGGTAATATATATATATATATATATATATATATATATATAAATATCTTGAAACAGCTAGAGACAGGGCACTGTATTGATCCTTCAACTGCTGTGTCTTGGGGCAAGAACTAAGGTATCTTATATTTCAAATATACTCTGATTTTTTATGAGCCTTATCTGAGTCGGATTAAGTTTGGTAATATATATATATATATCTTTATTTATCTTGAAACAGCTAGAGGCAGGGCAGTGTATTGATTCTTCAACTACTGGTCTTGTGCCAAGAACAAAGTTATCTTAACTTTCAAATCAACTTAACATTCTTTATGAGCCTTATCTTAGGCAGATAAAGTTAAACAACATCCATTAAGAAACAGCAAGAGGCAGGACATGTACTGATCCTTCAACTGCTTGGTCATGAGTCAAGAACTAAGTCATCTTAAATTTCAAATCAACCTGGATTGTTTATGGCACTATGCCATTGGCCGTGGTTTGTTTCAAGCAAAGACTTAACTTGATATGAAAGGCACTCCCATGTCATGGTAACTTTATGAGGTTTCTACTTGTGGGTTACATATCCAGCACTCATCTGCCTTTCATTTGCATTTCTCATTTTTACTGCTTTTATTTAGTTAAACATTAATTATTATGGTAATGTTGGACTTGTCAAGGGTCCTTTGTGTTCAAAAATTGGAGAGAGACAATCTCTAATAATAACTGAGGTTAATTAATCAGATATAAAAAATAAAAAAAATACAGCGCTGGGTTGTCAGCCCACGACTTCCACACTGACCAACAACTCAGCAACAGAATCACACAATATTTATGTAATATGTATCGTCGGTCTATCTTCTGAGTGGTTGGAGGTTTTACCTGGTTTCCACCAATGGCTGATCAGTCCTTTGTCTCCTTTGGTCAATGGCAGACTTCTCATTTAGTTTCTTTAAAACAACTAAGTTTCTCTGTTTTCTCAAAAACAATATATCATCAATTTTTTGATATTGAATATGTGTGTGTACATGTCTCCGATCAGTACACCCTCAGTTTAAGTTCATCTTAAATCTTGTTGTTTAGTTCTTAAGGTCAGCTTAAGGTCAGCTTGAGACAGTACAGGACGTACATCCTCAGTATAAGTGCATCTTAAATCTTTTTGTTTAGTTCTTAAGGTCAGCTTAAAGTCAGCTCCAGACATTACAGGCCTTAGCTTTCCTCCCTTTTACACTCACACACACATTCCTGTTATAGCACATCCTTATTTGCACACAGCTTTGAGAAATTCATAGCAGGAGACATATGGTTATATTTTAATGCACTTATTGCTAGTGAATGGTTAATAAAGCATCAATTAATAAAACATTAGATCATAATATCGTATTAGAAAGATGATTAATAGAACATTAATTAATAGAACATAAGAGCATTATATTGTATTAGAAAGGTGATTAATAGAACATCAATTAATAAAATATAAGAGCATAATATTGTATTATTCCCACAATTAAAACCTTCCAGACATCCTGGGAAAAAAACATTATAAAAAACATCAATTTTCATCCTCTAGTTTAAAATAATAAAACAGGCATTGAACATACTTTTCAAATTTTCTTTTAAACACATTCCAGACATCCAATAAAATATTTTCTCTCTTTGGCACCACCCTTCTTTCCCATATTTCACTCTTGATCAACATCACAAGTAAATTGATATTTTTTTTGTTTTCACATTGCTCATCCAGACCCAACATGATCACCTTATTCCATTCCATACCTTCATTATGAATTTTCTATTAAAAACCTCCAATTTTTTGTAACATAAAATCAAGTGTAGAAATCCTTCATCTTCATTTTTACAAATTTTACAGGTAGCACTTGGTTCCATTCCAATTTTGTTTAAAATTACATCTGTAAAAATAACTCTGTCTGATAAAATATTGTGAGTTTTCCAGTTTCCTCTGTACAAATTTGCCATTCATGTTCCCCCATATTTTGTCTTCTTTTAACTCCTTAAATTGATGTAACCAATATTCGTTTACCATAGTTTTCTTAAAAACTGCATCTCTAAACATGGAGTAAAACTTTTTTAGTGTACATTCATTAAAACTACACAGTTTTTCCCCCACCTTCACCTTCACATACACATCTTTTTCTTGTTTCCCTTGTTCCGTGTTTTCAATTTTCTTCATACACTCTTGAGGTATAGCATTTTTGATTAAATCATAGTTTTTTGTTATCTCTTGTCTGCTATAATCCTCCTTTGCCTCTTCACAATAATCACATCCACAATATATTGTACTGGTAAGAAACCCTCCTTGAAGTCATATAATATATCTCTGACTTTTATGATTCCCACCTACCATAATTTCTTAAAAAATATCTCTTTTCCTTGATTTAAAATGCCGTTGTTTGAGAATAAAGGCTGGTTTAAAATTGTCTCTCTACCATGTGGCTTAATATACACATTAATTAAAAATGTGCTCCATGCCCCTAACAGTTCTTTGTAAAACTCTGGCAGCCCTTCCGTCATCCACTTTTTTGTTTTCATCCATAAATTGTTGTCCCCCAAGTTAAAATTACTACACTTATTTAAAAAATATCCCATTGTTCTCTTCCATGCCGCTTTATTGTCTTCATCCATGTACTTTTTAATTATTTTAACTCTCAAACTGTTCTTCCTTTGCTCCACATCAATTAACCCCAGTCCTCCTTTTCTACGGCTCCTATTAAAGTGTTGTGTGCCTTTGGGGCCTTTCCTTTCCATAAAAACATTTCTTCAGCCTTTTGTCTACCCACAATGGCATTGATGGTACATATAAAATGTTCCATAACTTAGAAACCATTAAAACATTCAAAATAAAAACCTTCCCTTTTAAAGTTAATGACATATATTTCCAAAAATCAACCTTTTTTCAATCCCTCCTAGAATCTCCTCCCGCATAGTTCCTTCTGCTTTCTTTTCATCCCTTCCCATTAGAATTCCTTTAATCTTTATTTCATTCATTTCCTTAAAAGTAAAGTGCCCAGTTAAAACCTCCATTATCCCAAATCTCATGTATACAGATTTATCCTCGTTCACTTTAGCACCTGATCCTCTGCAAAATTGTTGTACTATTTTCATTGCTTCCTCTACACTAGCCAGATCTTTAGCATTAGCGTAGTATCATCGGCATATTGTTCTCTCCTCCCTCTATGTCTATCCCTTTTATTCTCCCCTCCTGCATTACAGCTAATCCCAGTGGTTCTGCAATTAAAATATATAAAAGTGCCAACAACGGGCAACCCAGTCTAATTGATCTCGTTAATTTAAAACACTCTGTTAAAAATCCATTACACTTTACTCTTGTTACAGCCCCCTTATATAAAAGTTTAATCCATTTAATAAAGTTCTTTCCAAACCCAAAACTCTTTAAAACCCTGAATAAAAAATCGTGCTCTACCCTGTTGAAAGCTTTCTCAAAATCCAAAGTGATTATAAAACCATCTTTCTTCTTCTCAGTAATATACCTTATTGTATATTTTATGCTCATTGTTGTATCCACAATGTCTCTTCCTTTGATATTGTATGCTTGGTTTGTTTGGTTTATTCTGGGCATCACTTCTTTCAGTCTGTTAGCTAAAGCTTTTGATAAAATCTTCAGATCCGTGTTAAGCATTGTTATCAGCCTATAATTTTTAACTCCAATTTGTCTCCTTTCCTTTTATATATCAGCTTCATTAGTTCAAGTCAAGTTCAAGTCTGCTTTATTGTCAATTCTTCCACATGTTCAGTACATACATAAAGAGAATCAAAACTGCGTTACTCTCAGTCCCCCGGTGCATACAGATAACACTAACAGTAAATAGATAAAAAGATAAAAAACTATAGCCCTATACAATAAGGGGATATGAAGAAAATTAAATCCTATACCCATCCTCTGGTTCATCTCGTCTTTCCTAAAAATCTCATCAAATACTTCTTTTAAAATAATAGTTAAAAAATCTTTAAAAACAATGTAAAACCCACTCCCCAACCCATCTATACCCGGACTTTTCCTTCCATTTAAGCCAATTATAGCTCTTTTTATTTCATCTTCTCTTATATCATCATCACATTCTTTTTTTCAACTTTTATTTGTTTCCCCTCTGAAAAGAATAAGTTCTCATAATATGATTTTATTTCTTCCAATATCTCCTCATTTTTCTTTATTGTCATTTTTGGCCCTTATTCCATTGATAATTTCAGTTTTTCCTCTTCTTTTTCTCTAGATCAAAGAAAAATGTTGTGCATTTCTCCCCTTCCACTGTATATTTTGCTTTGTTTCTTAATCTTGCGCCTTCCTATTTCTCCTCTTCCATTTCCTTCAGTCTACCCTCCATTTCTTTTATTCTCTCCATGCTTTGTTCCGCCTTAACCAGTTCCTTATTTAAGTTTTGTCTTAGCTCCCTTTCCTTATTTCCCTTACATTTTTTAATTAATTTGTAATACTTTATTGTACATTTTATTAACCAGGTATTTCACATTCTACCGCCATATTCGCTGATCCTCTTTAAACATTTAATTTCCTTTGTCCTTTTCAATGATTTCCTTTATACTTAAAACATAATCCTCTTTCTTAAAAATCTCTGTATTTAAAATCCATACTCCCGACCCTCTTTGCACTTTACTCCAATCCACTTTAAAAAATAAATACTTGTGATCACTAAAACTTGCTTCTTCATACTTAATATTATCTATAAAACTCTCCACATTTCTTATACATAAAATAAAGTCAACTCTTGTTCGACACATAAACTGTCCCACTATTTGCCTTCTTGAAAAAAAAATTTTCTTTTCGTTTCTTTCCTCCACACATCGATCATATTGTTTTCTTCCATTAGTACTTTTAATTCTTTCCTCCTCATGTCAGTTTTAAACACCATCGCTTCTGCCATATCTTGTTTACTAAAACTGTTTAGAATATCCCAACATTATTATTTCCTTAAACTTGTTTACAATATTTCTTAAAACCTTAAAAAATTATTTCTTTTCTTTCTCTTCTGTTGGCGCATGTACATTCACTAAGATTAGTTCCCGTCCTTCGTAGTTAACTCCCACCACCATACATTTCCCCATCTTGTCTTTATACACTACTTTGCTTGCATTAAAGACATATTTTCTCATTTAAAATGCCACTCCTCTTCCAAGCCTTCCATCCCCATTATTATATAAAATGTCCCCATCCCATTTCCTTTTGTAGTCCATAATGACACTCTCTTTCCGGTTTGTTTCTTGTAAAGCAATTACATCTTCTTTACATTTTTCTTTTAGTCTTTCAAATTTCACCTTGTCCATCAACCCCCTTGCTTTAAAAGTAACACAACTTAAAACCATTAAGAGAAAGAATAATAAATACCTAAAACCCATTATTCACTATCTTCTTCCTCCATCCCACTTAACACTTCATATCTGTTTACACTTGTCATGATCTTTTTTCTGGCAATTTCCACATTTGGTTTTACCTTTAAGGTTCTCCTTCTCACTTGTCCTCTCCCCTTTCTGTCTTTTCACATGCTGTCCATCTTTATTCCCTCTCCATTGTCTGTTTGTTTATTTAGATTAACCAATCTTTCTCCATCTCTCTCGACGTCATCCAGGAAACTTTTAAACTGTCCAATATTTCCATTTCTTTCCATTGATTTTCCGGTTCTGTTGTCTGTTCTTTATGCTCATCGTTCTCCTTTTCTCCTTCTCCTTCCTCTCGGTTGCCTGTTCCTCCTTCTGCTTCTTTTTGTTGTAGTCCTTCCTCATGCACATCATCAGATTCTCCTTCCTCTTCTCTGTTTCCTTCATGCACCTTTCCGTCCACCCGATGTTCCAAACCTCCTTCCTCTTCCTCCATCCAACACTCGCACTTATAAAAAAATGTTTGACACTCCGGACATCTGACTGCATTGCAATCTCTTGCAAAATGTCACCTTACTTCACACTTGTAAAATCAGGGCAATCTTTCACCAGATGTTCTGGGATCATACACAACCTACAGGTCTTCACCTGGTGGCTGTACATCACTCTAAAGTACTCCGGGCCTTCTGCTGTTTCAATATTAGTTCTATAGCACACTGATGCATCCTCTTTGAGTAACCTTACTTTTAGGAACCTTGTTCCATCTTCAATTTCAGTGCCCGGGTAGCATCTTCTCCTCATCTTTGACATGGGATTAACTCCCCATCACTCCAATTTTGCCAAAATTTCTTTATCATTCAGGTAGATGGGCAGGTGCATGAAGGAAACAACATAATCTATATTTTGCAGGTTTTTTATCTCACAGTTTACTCCGTTAATTACAAGACCATCAATAAATTCCTAACATGTTTCTTCCTTTTCCATGGTCAATTCAAATTATTTTCCTTGCCTCGGTCTTAGCGCCAGAATTTTTCAATTTCCACATTTGTCCGTCACTGCTTTAATAATATCCACTGCTCTAACCTCGCTCACATTCTCCACATTCACAATCACCTTAGCCTCCTTTAGGTATTTTCTTTCCAGTGATGTTCCCTTGATGTTTTTGTCTTTTGTATTTACAGCTTGTGGTCGTTTTTAAAATCCAGTGTCGTATGCCATTCGTGTCTCTCCAGCCGGTCCTGCGTCATTATCGATTGATCCGTCCATTGTAGAAAAGTATGAAAGGAACTAAACACCCGCCAGACAGCAAGAATGCTGCTGTTAGGTGGTTTAAAAGTTGAGTAAACACACAAAAAACTAAATTAAAGTAATACAAATAACAAAACAAACCACAAAGATTGAAAACAAAATGGAGGAGAGCCTTCCTCTCCCAACTGCGTCCAACTCACTTCCTGTAGCTCTCTAGCGCCCTCAGGGTGGTTTGGCCGTAAGTGAAAGAACAGGGGACTGGCAAGCCCTTTAAAAACTTGCAAAGCTAGCCAAGCCCTGGCCTGATACTACTTGACTCTTCTTCTTCAAGCCAATGTTTAGGTTAATTTTAAAACCTTCTTAAGAACAGTTTTAATATTTGCTAGAAAATATTTTAATCTTCCTGGGACTTTTTTAAGGTTGTTATTCATCAGATGTCCTGTTACCTTGCCCTGTTCAGAATAACCAATTCAAGAACATCTGTGTTTTAATCAACTAAAAGGTTTTGAATTTTCATATCTCATATATTTAATCAATTCAGAATTTTGCCTTTCTTTAATTTTGAATTTTCTTTCAAAAGTCTCACTTCACTAAGCCAAAGTAACGGGCTGTCAAGTCTTGAAAATGACCACTGAGCCTTTAGGACATTGGTATCAGTTAAATAGATATTAAAGAAAGTCAAAAAGGTTAAGGCTCACATCACCTGGTATTCCCAGGTGGTCTCCTGTCCATTTAACGTAGTGAATTTTCATGTCTCTTATATATTTTTTCAAGTAAGAATTCTGGCTTTCTTTCTTTCTTTAATTTATTTTTAAAAAGCTTCACCTTGTTTAGAAGAAAGCCACTGTTTTTTCAAGGCTTGAAAATGAACAATGAGCCTATAGGCCATTGGCAACAGTTGAAAAAGAAATTAATTAAAGCCAAAAAGAAAAGGCTTACAGCACCTGGTATTCCCAGGCGATCTCTCATCTAAGTACTATCCATTCCCGACCCTGCTTAGCTTCTGAGATCAGAGGATATCAGGCGTGACCAGGGTGGTTTGGCCGTAAGTGAAAGGACCAGGGACTGGAAAGCCCCTGTTTCACTTCTCGTGCCTCCACATGCTCCGCATGATAGTCCTTGTGCTGGCATGTGGGAGTAAGGTCAGATGACCCTTCTCCTGCAGCGGTTCTGTTCTTATCACTTCTCCCTTTCTTGCACATACATTTTTCCTGCTGTGCAAGCATCTTGTTATGAAAAACACAGTTCAAATTCTTCTCATGTATCATGTGGTTACTTACTTTACACATACTTTAGTAGAAATTGTAATAGAAAAATGATTATTTCCATGATTAATAAAACATCAATTAATAAAACATAAGAGAATAATATTGTATTATTCCAACAATTCACTCTCTTGACCTCGTAAGAGGTCACAAATACTCCTGTTCATCCTCATCATTTTCCATGTGGTCTCTAGCCAACAAGGGCATGTTATACGGAGGTGGTGGGCCAATATCTTTCTTTTCTATTGCTGCAACAATCAATCGGTTGCACAGTGACCTGATGCATGGTATACAACAACATCCACATGTTATCAAATTGCTAGAATTACTGCTGTTGATACAATTATAGACATCACCAGTGCCTTCCATTTACCCAATGTTTATTCCAGCCAATCACCAATGGGGTTATCTATACCTGAATGTTCTTTCATTTCAACAAATAATGTTCTCAATTCTTCTACAGCCATCCGGGGCTGTGTTATTTGGAATGAAAGTGCAACACATATCACCAAACATATGACATACTGCTTTCTCGGCTAACAGCATATCCAATACCATCCTATTCTGCACTGCCATGAGAGATGTTGGGGCTAACTGTTCTGATAGACCCTCTACTGCGTCCCTTGTCATATTTGTCAATCTCATGACATTGTAATGAACATAGGTAATTCTATCAACATTTTTGTTTGGGGTGACTGGGAATAGTGCTGCAATAATAGGAATATTTTCAAAGCCTGCTGCTATTTGATCTGCTAATTTAAATTCATCTGGAACGTCTCTAGGTATTCCAATGGCATCTATGTATGTGGGACTATTTAAAGACAAATCAATGGGACCCGCTCGTTTTCTGATGATATGTCGCCTTCTACACCGTGTCAATCTTTGTTGAGTCTTACTGCTTTTTCCCCTATTAATGTCAGAGGTGCTCCTAGTCTAAGCATTGCACATAAACCTTTAGTATTTGGAGGTACTCTAGTAAACAGTCGTCTACTACCACAGTAATAATACAATCCTACTCTTGCCCATGATCCTATCAACATTCCATCGTCCGCTACAATTACACTACACCAGTCAGCGTCAATCTGTCCATTATTAATTGTCGGTTATTGTACGGTGAAATTAAAACAGGTAGAATTATCTTTCCTAGGTGTAAATGGGCCTGTTTTAGAATCATTGGAAATTGGGGGAAATATAGATGCTAACGTTTTACAATTATCAGATCCCAGTGTCCTAGTTAATGACAACATACACTCGTAACCCCACGTATCATTAGGATACAGGGGTGCTGGTTCTATGTGTTGTTTTTGTCTAGCACTTGCACAGGCGTTTAAATCGTTTTAATTGGAATAGTTTTGTTTTTTCCTGTTCCATTTCTGGGGATTATGTTTATTTTAAATAGCCCTATTGGATCTTTTCCCTCCACATCTACACCTAGAGTAATATATTTAAGATTTTTTGGAATAGGGTATATGAGCGACGATAATTCACTAACATGTTGTATTCCTCCTAATGAGAAAGTGATTGGATTTTGGTTGGGACTAAAATTCCGCTGAAATGACACCTTTTTTCCATCCTCCTTGTATACCTTCACTCCCTCCCCTCGGGGTCAATGGACCTTTGTATTTCGTACCATCATTCCAAGAAGGACAGGCGGATATTTTTCTATCACTATTTGTATTACATGTATGCTCTAACACGTAAGAACTACACACATACAACTTATATCCCCTGTAACTAGCATTTTTACCATGACAATTAATAACACTGCACATATCAAATGTGAATGCTGTTGTTGACAAATTCTCGAAGTTTAACTCGAGTCCTTTTTCAAATCGCCTAAAACATGGGTCAGAGTTTACTGAACTTCTGGGTCGAGTCCCATTATTTCTTTCTTGTCCCTTTTCTATTCCTAGAATAATGCTCCAGGACCCAATGCGTATCCAGACCAGATTGTGGAGAAAGGACCCCTAGGGCCCGGAAGGACAGCTGAGACCAGGACGACTAGAGCACCAGATGCAGATCCCTCGCAAGACCTTGCCTCAGATGACCATCAGGATGGGACCACCGGAGACAGATGATTCTTCTCTGGACCAGATGGTGGATCCGGAACTAGAAAAGCCCTCTACAGCCCTCGAACAAAGCGAAGTCCAGAACAAGAACACCACGGATACTAATCCCCTCCGAAGACCTCGTCTGCGTCGATCATCAGGATACGACCACAGCACACAGATGTTTCTTCTTCATTCTGCTGCAGTCTGGACTTGAACTGCTGAATTCGTCTGGTCAGAGGAGAACTGGCCCCCCAACTGAGCCTGGTTTCTCCCAAGGTTTTTTTTCTCCATTTCTGTCACTGATGGAGTTATGGTTTCCTTGCCACTGTTGCCTCTGGCTTGCTTAGTTGGTCCTCTCATTTAAAACAATATCGTGTATTTGATTGAATTTGAACGCACAGACATCAACGAATTGAAAATGAATGGACAGACACCATTGAACTGAACAGAGATAACGTCCCCAAATTCAATAATGTATTGCCTTTTAACATTAAGCATTATGACACATGGTTTACTTATTATTGTTGTTTAGCTGCTTTGATGCAATGTATTTTGTCTAAAGCGCTATATAAATAAAGGTGACATTGACCATGACATTGACAATGAGAGTGAGGATAATGGACACCCCTGATGGACACCACTAGGTATATTGATCGCTTTTGTTGTGTACCCATTTACAAGAATTTTGCTGGTTTTATTTTTTTTAACTTTTGCACTACCCTAAGCAGGTACTGGTGCGAGCCCGATCTAAAGCTTTCTCAAAATCTAAACGTAAAACTATGAGCTGAATATTTCTGTACCTCGCATAACAGATGGAATCTCTAATCAGCAATAGGCTGTCTGAGATCTTTCTACCGGGCAAGACACAAGCTTGATCTGGGTGGATCACGTCCTCTAAAACAGAAGACAAACGTGTGGCTAAAATTTTACTAAAAAGTTTACAGTCAAAATGTATAAGACTAATTGGTCGCCAAGTCCTCAAGTCTGTTTTGTCACCTTTCTTGTGCAGGAGTGAAACTATCCCTAGCCTAAAACTATCAGGTAATAGGTTAAGTCTGTCAAAGTCCTTAAAAACATTTAATAATTCAAGTGCTAAATTATCCCAACGTTTTAAATAAATTGCAGGGGAAGTCGTAATTTCCCGGGGACTTCCCTATCTTAAAACTTTTCATACATTTTGTCAATGCTGACATTGTAAAATCTTGAGCTAAAAATGTACTTTCATCATTAATTGTCTTTTTCTAAGGTAGATAAAATATCACTGACGACCTCCTCCGTTATTTCCTTTTCATTGTATAAATCTTTGTAAAACATTTTAACTTGATTTAAAATTTCTTCTGTATTGCTGATTGCTTGAAACAATTTTCTTAAAAAATTAACGTGTGCATTTTCCCCCTTCCTCCAACTCTTTCTCTTTTCTTCTTAAAATCACTCCTTTGCTCCATTCGTTCTCTAAAACAGACATTTCTCTTTTGATTTCTTTAATTTCATCATTAAAATCCAAATCTTTGTCAAGTTAAAAAATCTCAGTGGTTGCTTTTGCAGCCCCAAAATGCGCCGTTTCTTCTTTCTCTTCTGCTCCATTCCTTTCTTGCTAAAAAATTTTCCAGTTCTGTCTTTTATCAGCTCCCACCATTATGCACGTTAATTAAAAAGGTCCTAGAGGGTCTACCATTGGCTGATTTGCTACCTGTATTTCTTAACTATCTCCTCATCCTGTAACAGGGAGCAATTCAACTTCCAGATTCCTCCCCTTACCTTCAATTCTGTGCTGAAAGAAAGGGTGCATGTGAGCATAGCGTGATCTGAAAAAAACATGGGTGTCAATGCAGCATTAGTTAGTGGGCAGCCACGTGTGAATATATAGTCGACACGAGAGGCCTTGTTGCAATTACCACTGGCCCAGGTTTGGCCCACCTCTTGTGGTTCTAAAACAGTCAACTAATATAAATCTTTGACTAAACTTTGCAATAAAACAGATGTTTTGTCTACTTTACAATCCTCCCCTGTTCCTTTTCTGTCTGCTCTGGTTAAAATGCAATTAAAATCTCTTGCAACTACAACTGGCACCCTCCCAAGCCATTGGTGCTGCAGTTACTCTAAAAGCTCATTACTTTCATTTTATCAGTAAAACCATACACATTTAAGATGTTAACACCTCTACCGAAAAAAGTCTGATTTAGCAAAAGTGCATGTCCGTCCTTAACTATAGTGCTGCCCTTCACAAAATGTTTTTTTTAATTAAAATAGAAAACCGTCACATTTATTAAAATTTGATCCTGTCCTTAAGGATGGGCCCGGATTCTACAGTTCCCCCCACTTTTTGTAATCTGTTAAAAAGGGCACAGCACATTCTTGTAATAAAAACACATCAGTCTTAAAATTCTTTGAAATGGACAAACACATTGTGGACCTCACACTTCGATGGTAGAGATTGTGAGGGTCATGAGCAATACGTTTTTAAAAAAAGGAATGACAGTTAAAAATAACTAAAAAAGACTACAGATTATTTAAACAATTTAAACAAATTTAAAAATTTCCTGTGACAATTGCTCCTCCTTAATAAATATTACACTTGGGTTGGGAAGGCATGTGCACTCTCTAGCATATCTTTAGGAGATGATGTTCTCAGCTGTATCTGCAAAAAGGATACTTCCTTTGGGGATTCCTGAGGCCACATACGACATACATATTGTCTGAGGGACTCTCCGACTGCCGTGATGCCTTCAGTTTCTTCTCCTCGAGGAGATCCCACAGGCCTTTTTAGCAATTTTGCATTTGGGAGTGATATGTCAGTTCCATTCCCACTAGTCTGCATGCTTAAATCAGGAACAGTTACCAATGATGTTTTGGTTTTGTCTTCCTCTTCTTCTTCTTCCTCTGCTTGTTTACCAGTATTTTTTTTTTTGGTTTTCCTGTTCTTGAATGATTGACTCTGCCCCTTGGGCTACCCCACTTCCCACTTCTTGGCCAATCCCTGAAGCTTGCTGAGGATTTGAAATTCCCACCAAAACTTCAGGGACCGCCGCCCCTTCCCTTTGTTTTCCTATTCGGTGTGGTTGTGGGGCTGCCATCTTTGCTGCTTTTAATTTGTTGGCAAAACTTTTTGGGCAGTCTCTGTAGAGATGCTTAGATTCTCCACAGAGATTACACCACCTGCCATTGGTACACTCTTCAAAGTAATGTCCAATTTCTTTACACTTCCCACATATCAATTCCTGTGTCCCCTTGCCCACACTTTCTGCATAGTTTAGGCATCCAAGGATAATGAATGTAGCCCCTGTTCTCTCCCAGCACAATCATAGAAGGCAGAGGCTTCAGACCCTGGTAGCCACTGGTGTCTTCCCATTATTTAATAGGAACACACCACGAGCATGTCCAAATGCCGTCTTCATCTAAAACCTTGACTGGCTGACTGTTTCATTTAACATTCTCACAATAACAGTTTTAAGTGTGTCGTCAGAAAGTTTTTACACAGTGAATATGGAAAACTGGGTCTTTACCAACTAAAACTTTTGCCAAAAATCATTAAGTAGGGAAGAGCTCTTAAAACTTATGTCAAACCTTTGTTTAGGGGCAGAGTCATCAAATAATTCAAATCCTCAGGTTTAAAACGTAGGGCTTTTTGGTTTAGCTTCCTGGAGAAGTCAAGTCGTGACATCCCCAGGAGCTTGCCGTCTACCTCTTTGAGACAGCTCATACTGTGGTGCCTACGCATGCCAGCACAAGTAGCTGACATGATGGAGGCAACGACAGCACGCTTAAAACAACTTTAAAAGATCAATAAGTAATAAGAAGGCACAGTATAAATAACAATAAATATAAGTAAAAGCACTTACCTTAAAAATTATTCTGTGAAGATCATTTTAAAAACCAAGCACTCCTTAAGAAACCTGTAAATAAAGCAAAAAAAAGCTAAAAAGCAAAGATATTTCTCCTGGAGTTTTTGACTGATGAAGTAAGCTCTTCAGTCAGATGACCTCCAAGAGGCGATCGGCCCTTTCGACACGTATCATAGATCTTAGTCAGAACACAGAAATGTGATGATTTTGCTGCTCAGCAACAGGGATAGGCATTGGCTGCGCTCATAATTGGGGCTACGATGGCTCACGCATTTACCCCAGCTCCAAACGCAACAAGGTTTAACTTGAGATGAAGACATGCTTTTAGCACTGTTGACAAAAAACTAACAAGAAAAACTAGTGAGATAGGGTGTGATCATAAGCATTATAGAACGACACATTCAGTTGTCAAAAACCTTCCTTCGTATAAAGCTGTTGTACACGTAATGAAATTTGCTCATTTATACGAACATATGCTTGCCAGCCCGCTGGAACTCCAAATGTGAGCAGCTTAATGTTTCGAAAGCAGAAAGGGAGATGTTATCCTGGTTCTACTGCAGTACTTTCATTGAGAGCAAGCCATCTTTTGTTTCCTCTTGTTAGGCACTTAACAAAACAAGCCTTGCTTTTTAGGAAATAATAATGAGTGTGAACAGTTTATAGTTTCCTTTTGGAGTGAAAAACTCTGAAATAGGTTTGTTACAACTCATGTCTTACATGTGTTTAAAAGTTTCAAAACAAGGCTTTCGTAAAGAGAAAAAAGAAGTGAAGCGCTGATTTTACTGCAGTACACAGTAACTCAAACAGAGGAACAAAGAAAACCTGTTTGGTGCAGTCTACCCAGGATTTTGACAATGTGTCATAAAAGCAATCGCACACACATTTTCAGCAAGCCCCTATGTTGTTTCATTATGTTGTTCACTTAACCAAACGAGCAGAGATAGTTTATGTACGAATGCGTATAAACAGCTAATGTTTTTCTTTTGGAAAAAATTTGTCTTCAGATTTTTTAAACTCATGCCTTAGCTGTGTAAAAAACGTTTCAAAACACAGCTTTCGAACAGAAAAAAAGACAATGAAACACTGGTTTACCTGCAGTACAAGGGAACACAAACAGAGGAACAAAAAAAACTTGTTTGATGCAGTCAACCCAGGATTTTGCCATATGTAATAAAAGCAACAGCAGTTTTCAGGAAGCCCCTTTGTTGTTTCATGCTGTTGATCACTTAACGAAACGAGCACAGATATTTTAAGAACGACTGCGTGTGAAAAGCTTATTTTTTCTCTTGAAACGAAATAATCTGTTTTCATTTTTTTTAAACTCATGCCTTAAATGTGTCAAAACATTTCAAATGACAGCTTTCATACAGAGAATATGACATGAAGTGCTGGATTTACTGCAGTACAAGGTAACACAACCAGAGGAACAAAAACAATTGTTTGGTGCAGTCAACCAGGATTTTGTCCTATGTAATAAAAGCAAGCACACACACGTATTCAGCAAGCCCCTTTGTTGTTTCATGCTGTTGATCACTTAATGAACGAGCACAGATATTTTAAGAATGAAATCAATTGAACAGCTTTTTGTTTTTTGTTTTTATAACAAATGCATCTGAATTTGTTTTTTTAGACTTTCAGGGTTTTGTTTTAATTGATGCCATGTCTCTTTTGTTGACACGGCAATGAATGAAATCCACACTCGTGAGAGAGGTCTTGTTTCATTTGGTGGAGACACCTGAAAGTATCAATTACTTATTCACATGTAGACACACACACACAAACATACATGCACACATACATATGTCGAAGCGGTGATAGATTTGATCATTTTGGCCACCATCGTGTTCATGGTGTCTCCCCTCTCAGGTGCATATGGCATGGGTTTGGGCGTTGCGTTACGATTGGGCAACTTTCTATAGAATCATTGAGGGAGGCGGAATCTGACAGACAACACCAAATACACACAACACATGGACCTAGAGACCCTACATTAACATCAAGCACTCGATAAGTACATAGCCTTTCTCAACACTGTTATTTAACCAAGTAGAGGGTGCTCACCGTGCCTGGAAGTACTGCCATACCATGGCGATATATTGAGTGGACAGAGCAATCTCCTCTTCCATCTCCTATGCGCAGACATACATTTAATATAGAGTCCCCGAATAGGGGACGTATCAGATACTTAACTGATAAGAACAGATTTTTTTTTTCTTTCGAAAAGTTTTATTTTCACATTTCAGTTTAAAACACAGGGCTCATAAATCAAATAGAAAACTTGTATATGTTAATAAATACTTAAAAAGAGAACAAATAGACATATACACAAAAAGAAAGAAAAATGTGAAATCCATTGATTAAAATGTATATAAGATTGCAAAATTCAGATTAAGATCCCCATGTTTAAAACTCCACCTGAAAACATCTGAAAACATATTAAAATGCTTCAAAAACCACAAGAAGAACATCTTAAAAGGCCGTTGCCTCTCATCATCCGTCGTTCAGGACCAGGGTGAGTCCCTAGCAAATAGGTTATCACTCCGCTCCACAGAATAAACACTTTTCCCTTTTGCTTCAGTTGTGCAGCGGATATCCTCTCCCTCCGGCCCGCTGGCCTGCTGTTCCCATAGCCGGTGGTGGTGAGGGTGCATCTACGGGCGGCCAGGCATGGTTGCAAAGCCAGGACCCTTAAGTGCGACCCCGGCCCCCTCCTCCGAATGACATGGCTCGGTGCCCCTGCAGCTTAGATGTTACCATCTGCTCGCAGGCGTGGAGGGGCACCGTTACCTGTTTCCCCACCAGCAGGTTTCTGGTAGTCCAGAGCACGTCCTTTATGATGTTCAGGGTGAGCTAGAGTGAGGTGAATTGTTGTGAACTCAAGTCCCTCACATTCCGGCCCACAGCGTAGATGGTGAGCTTGTGGTCCATCTGGATCCCACCTGCTGGCAAGCTCGGACATGCGGACAGGTCGGATCCCTGGCCATTCCTCTGGAGTACATGACCGCCCTAACCGGGAGGATTTCATGGGCCACCATCCACGCCAGGTCATTTTGTCTATTCTGGAGAGCGGGGTGGGCTGCATTCCCTAAAAATTGCTTTGTCTCACTCATTGTGAGACCAGGAACTGGACTCACTGTTTCCCGGTCCTAAACAAGAGAGACAAGAGACTTGTGGTCAGTTAAAATTGTCACATACTGCGACTCTAAAACATATTTTAACTTTGATAAAAACACTTTGATACAACTATATTCTTTGGGTAAGTTAAAAGCCACTGGGGTTCTTAAATAAATTTTCAATATATTAAGAGATCGTAGATATGACCCCATCCAGAAACGGGACATGGCGACAGTCTTATTGTCTCTGGATGGGATCACTGAATATAAGATGTGCAGGGCGGTGAAGCGTCTTCCTAAAAACAAGTGGGGGTCTGGAAGTCCTTTTCCTCCATTTTCCGGCCTTTTCTTAATTACTTCTCGCTTGAGCCTTTCCCACTTGGACCCCCACATGAGTAAAACACCGCCCTTTCCAGATCTAACAGAAAACTCCTTGGGGGGCTAAAAAAAAACACACAAGTAAAAGCAAGGGTAAAATCACAGCTTTGAAGATTGAAACTTTGCCCTCCATGGTCATCTGTCTAAGTCCCCAAAACCCCAGTCGTTGCCTAACTTTCCCTATCATGTCCTCCCAGTTGCCCCGTCCTCCACCCTCATTGTCAAATTTTACCCCTGAAATTTTTAAATCACCTTCTTTAAAATCCAAATCTAGTCCCCTCCTGTATACATTTTCCCACAGCCCGAAGAGCTGAGCCTCAGACTTGCTTCTGTTAAGCTTAGCGCCTGAGGCCCGACCGTCCCAGTCCATCAAGTCTATTGCTCTTCGTAGTGATAAAACGTCAGTAGCTAAAAGGGTCACGTCGTCCATGTATAAAACATAAGTCGCTGTCAGTCCACCAGACCCTGGAATGTCTAGTCCCTTGATCCATTCATCCCTTCTCAAAATCTGTGCCAGTGGCTCGATGCAAGCCACATACAAGAGGGGAGATAAAGGGCACCCCTGACGGACACCGCTGCGTATATTAACCGCTTTGGACAAATGACCATTAACAAGAATTCTGCTGGCAATGTCTCTATACAGCAATCCCACCCAAGCTATAAACCTCCCTAGGAAGCCCATTTTAGCCAATACCTGAAATAGATAGTGGTGCAAGATGCGGTCGAAAGCTTTTTTTAGACGGATATTTCTGTCTTTCGCATAACAGTATAACTTTCGTCTCTGATCAGTACTAGGCTGGCCGTGATCTTCCTCCCGGGCACAGCGCAGGCTTGATCTGGGTGGATCACGTCCTTTAAACAGTCGACATTCTTGTGGCAAAAATTTTGCTTAAAAGCTTCAAGTCAAAATTTAAAAGCGTGATTGGTCTCCAGTTTTTAAGGTCAGTCTTTGTTGCCTTTTTTATACAATAACGACACTATCCCTACTCTAGATCCGTCCGGTAGTCTGTCTAGAGTCTCTAATTCATTAAAAACAGTCAGTAGGTCATGAGCTAAAATATCTCAGAATGTAAGGTAAAACTCTAGGGGGAGTCCATCAATTCCAGGGGACTTCCCTCGCTTAAAACCTTTAAGAGCATTTTCCATTTCTAAAAGGTTAAAATCTTGGGATAAAATCGTATTCTGATTGTCAACTCTTTTTTCTAAGAACTCTAAAACCTCTGTGACTGTTTCTTCTTGAATTTCTTTAACATCGTATAATTTCTCATACAAATCTTCAATTGTGTTTAAAATACCCAATGATGTGTTTACCTCACTCCCCTCAGATTTTAAAAATGCTATACCTCCTCCCTGTGTCATTATTTTCTTAAAAAAGTATCTGGTGCATTTTTCTCCTTCTTCCACGTCCCGTTCTTTACTTCTCACAATGACACATTTACTTACCCTTTCTGATAAAACGGACATTTCCATCTTTATTTCTTTTATATCGTCATTAAAATCAAGACCATTATTTAAAAGGTTAAAATATCTCTGTAGCCTTTTCTGCAACCCCATCATTCATCTTGTTTCTCTGTTTTTCTTTATCTTTGCCTATTTTTTTTAAAAACTGTCCAGTCTGTAACTTCACCATTTCCCACCACTGTAAACGTGATTCGAAAAAGTCTTGGAGGGTCTGCCACTGGCAAAACTGCTCCCTGTATGCACGCACTGTCTCCTCATCTTCCAGGAGGGAGCAATTTAGCTTCCACAGCCCTCCCCCTCTTGTCACCACTGTTGGAAGTGAAAGAGTGCAAGACAGCATGAGGTCGTCAGAAAAGAAGAGAGGGGTCAATGTAGCATCGGTTGGCGGGCAGTCAGGTGTAAAAATATAGTCTATTCGAGAGGCTCCGGCGCCTTCACCACTGAACCAGGTGAAGCCCTCCTCTCTTTGATGCAGTTCTTTAAAACAATCTGTCAGTCTAAAATCTTTAATTAATCCCTGCAGTAAAACCGATGTTTTGTCAACCTTAAAATCATCTATCCTCTTCCTATCCCTACTTGTTAAAACACAATTAAAATCCCCAGCGATTATTAGGGGAGCTCTGCCTAACATGTGGGGCTGCAGATCTTCTAAAAGCTCATGTCTGTCATTTTTACCTGTAAAACCATACATATTAAGAATGTTAAAATATCTATCAAAAAATTTCAAGTTTTCTAAAAGAGCCCGCCCTTCCCTCACCACTGTGACTCCCTTCATCACAATATTTTTATTATTTATTAAAACAGCCACTCCATCATTTTTATTAAAATTGGATCCACTCCATATGGAGGCACCTGTGGACCTGAGATTCTCCCACTTCTTGTAATTGGTTAAAAAGGGCAAGGCACATTCTTGCAATAAATACACATCAGAATTAAAAGATCTTAACATTGTTAAAACGCTCTGTGCTCGTATTGTAGACTTCACACTTCTTACATTTATGGTTGAGAGTGTGAGAGTCATGAGCAGTATTGTTAAAACATGAGATCTAAAAGGAAGAAGTAAAATGGGATACAGATTTAACTTAAAATCACATAATTAAAATCATACAATTTATTTTGACACCTCCTCCTTCTTAATTAAAATCGCAAGGATGAGTGTTCATCACCTGAGAGGCTACAGAGAGCGGCTCTTGCACCTCTTTTGGTGATGATGTTCTCAGCTGTACTTGCAAAAAGGACACTTCATTTGGGGATCCTCGAGGCCACATACTGTCCGGGTCGTCCATTGAGGGACTATCCGGCTGCTGTGAAGCCTTCCATTTCTTTTCCTCTGCCATTGGCAGATCCCGCCGGCCTCTTTGCAAGCTGTGCATTTGGGAGTGATGCATCAGTTTCACTCCCACTAGACTCCATGCTCAACTCAGGTACAGTGACTGAAGATGATGTCGTTTCCTCGTTTTCCTTTTCTTGTTTAGCCATATCAATTTTATCTTCTTCAGGAGCCTCTGTAATGTTTAGCCCCGCCCCTTGGGCCGCCCCACTTTCTCCTTCATGGCCAATCCCTGAAGCTTGCTGGGGGTTTGAAATTCCCGCCAAAACTTCAGGGACCGCCTCCTTTTGCCCTTGTTCTTGGGCTTGGTTTGTGTGTGGGGCGGCCATCTTTGATGCCTTTAATTTTGTTGGCAAAACTTTTCAGGCAATCTCTGTAGAGGTGATTTGAGTCTCCACAGAGGTTGCACCGCCTGCCATTAGCACACTGTTCAAAACTGTGACCAATTTCTCTGCACTTCCCACATATTAATTCTTGGCATGCTTCAGCAAGATGCCCCATATTACCACACTTTCTACATAACTTAGGCATCCCCTGATAATGGATGTAGCCTCTGTTCTCTCACAGCACAATCATGGAAGGTAGATGTCTCAGGCACTGGTAGCCCATGGCGTCTTCCCATTGTTTTATAGGAATCCACCAGGCACATGTCCAGATGCCATCCTCATCTAGCACTTTGACTGGCTGCCCTCGAACAGTGCAAAATCTGCCCAGCCACACACAGATGTCATCTCCAGTTACTGTTTCATTAAACATTCTAACAGTTATAGTTTTTAGAGTGTTGTCGGAAAGCTTTTCAACAGTAAACATAGAGAACTGGGCTTTAACATTATCAAACCGTTGCCAAAAACCACTGAGCAGGGAAGCGCTTTTCAAACTTAAATCAAATCCTTTATTCAAAGGCAAAGTCATAAGACAGTTCATATCTGCGACATTAATGTTTAAAACCTTTTGTACAAGCCTCCTGGAGAAGTCTAAACGAGACATCCCCAGGAGCTTTCCATCCACTTCTTTAAATAAAAAGTGCACGCTGTGGTGCCTCCACATGCCAGCACGAGCAGCCGGCATTATGGAGGCACAAACAGCTAGCTGAAAAGGGATTAAAAACCAATAATTTAAACAGTCCAGAGATAAAACCAGCAATAAATAAGAATAAAATGACTTGCCTTCAAAAGTGAAAAAAATAAGAAAATATATATCCTGAAGTTGAAGCCCAATGAAATAAAACTTCTTAGGCCAAAATAATCTCCAAGAGTCGATCGCAGCTTGCCCTTTTAACACAGACACTTGATATTAGCCAAAAGGCCGAGAAGCGATGTCTTTGCTGCCCAGCTACAGGCATAGAGATCGGCTGCGCTCACCATTGGGGCTGCAGTGGCCCACGCATTTACCCTAGCTCCAAACAAAAAAAGGTTTAAATAGAGATTATGACATGCAGAGTCTAGCAAAACTAGGGTTTGACCACAAGCATTATAGAACCACACATTGAGTTGTCACAAACCTTCTTTGGTATAAAGCTGTTTTAAACCTAACGAAATTTGCTCATTTTTACTAACATATGTCTTCTAGCACGCCAGAACTCCGTATTGGAGCAGCTTAACGTTTTGTTCTCTGAAAAGATGTTATCCTGTTTCTGCTGCAGTAAATTTCCTTGACAGCAAGCCATCTTTTGTTTGCTCTTGTTATGCACTTAACAAAACAAGTCTTGCTTTTTAGGAAGTAATGCACTTGAACAGCTTATAATGACTTTTTAAAACGAATTCCTCTGAATTCAGTTTGTTAAAGCTTGTGTCTTAGATGTGTCAAGACGTTTCCAAACACGGCTTTCGTACAGAGAATAAGATATGAAGCGCTGGTTATACTGCAGTACACGCTAACACAAACAGAGGAACAAAAACAATTGTTTGGTGCAGTCAAACCAGGATTTTGGCCATGTGTCATAAAAGCAAGCACAAACACATTTTCAGCAAGCCCCTTTGTTGTTTCATGCTGTTGATCACGTAATGACACGAGCATAGATATTTTAAGAACGAATGCTTGTGAACAACTTCAACTTCCAAAAACGCTGGGACACTGTACAAATTGTGAATAAAAAAAGTTATGCCATAATTTACAAATCTCAGAACCTGATATTTTGGAATAGAATATAGAAAACATACCAAATGTTGAGAGAAAGACATTTTGAAATTTTGGATTTCATGAGGGATACCCATTCCAAAAACGTTGGGATGAGTAAGCAATAAGACGCTGAAAAAGTAAAATGTACATATAACGAACAGCTGGAGGACCAATTTGCAACTTATTAGGTCAATTGGCAACTTGATTGGGTATAAAAAGAGCTTTCCAGAGTGGCAGTGTCTCTCAGAATTCAAGATGGGAAGAATCACCAATGCTACGTCACGGAGCAATATCAGAAATGAGTTTCTCAGAGAAAATTGCAAAAAGTTTCAAATTATCATCATGAACAGTATACAATATCAAACAAAGATTCAGAGATTTTGGAATATTCTCTGTGCGTAAGGGTCAGGGCCGGAAAACCATTCTGGATGCCCATGATCTGCAGGTCTGTATCTGACAGCACTGCATCACATACAGGAATTTAACTACTGTAATGGAAATCACAACATGGACTCAGCCCGAAAACATTGTCTGTGGACACAATTCGCCCTTGACAGTTAAAACAATATGGGTCAAAAAATAAGCCATATCTAAACATGATCAAGAAGCACATGCGGTTTCCCTGGGCCAAGGCTCATTTAAAATGGACCGTGGCAAAGCTGAAAACTGTTTGGTGGTCAGACGAATCAAAATCATAAAGATCCTTTTGCAAAACTAGGACGCCATGTAATCTGGACTAAAGAAGACAAGGACAACCCAAGTTGTTATTTGGAACGAAACAATCTATTCACTGTTCATTTAAACTCATGCATTAGATGTGTTAAAACGTTTCCAAACACGGCTTTCATACAGAGAAAAACACATGAAGCGCTGGTTGTACTTCAGTACAAGGTAACACAAACAGAGGAACAAAGACAATTGTTTGGTGCAGGCAAGCCAGGTTTTTGCCCTGTGTCAAAAACAAGCGCACACACGTTTTCAATCAATCTCAATCAATCTTTTATAAGTCACAGACAATGTTACATGCTGTGAAATGGCACCCCTCGGACCATAAACACATCACATTCAAGGGAAGACAGATCCGAGAGGTAGTAAAGAGAAAAGGAACAATATGATACACAAGGAAAGTTGGCTCAAAAAAAGAACCCCTCTCAGACTGTCCTACAGTAGGGCAGTGTGAGACCCGGGAGACAAAAAAGCCCTTGCATCAAGCACATAAACTGAACATGACATTGCAATGGGGAGGGGGACAGGGAATTGAGGTGTCCAATGTGGGCAACAGCCATCTGCCCCTGCAGCTATGAACAGCGCTGGATCCAGACCCGCCTGCCCACCCCAGAGGAGATAAGCATGCGAAGGCGTGGGATGGGGGTAGAGGTAAAGTCCTTGGAATGGGTACAGGAAATCAGAGAGTCTCATTATCTTGTTCTCGTGGGGGTTGCTCATCTTCAGCACAGGCCTTGGCCAAGGCTGTCTGAAAGGTTTGTCGCCGAAAACAAATTCTTCTTCTTAAAATTTGGGACTATATCTGCTAGTTTTCACAGTTATCTAATGTCCATCACTGGTCGCCATTTCAGCCAAATTCCTTTGCAAAGTTGCTAGTCTCTCCAAGATGTTTTCCATTTTGCGGTCGATTTTTTCCATTTTCTGGTCCATAGCCACCCCGTTGTTATCCATTTTGCGGTCTATGGCCACTATAGCCGCTCCGTTGTTTTCCAGTTTTCGGTCTATGACCACCATGATGTTTTCCAATTTCCAATCCATTGCCGCAGCATGAGTACTAGCAGCTTTGCCCATCTCAGTCTCAATCCATCCCGTCAACTTGCTGGGGCTTTGAGCATTGACCGCTTTTATCACTCGTCGGTTCCACAGGGTCCACCTAATCCAATCAGTAGAATCCCTGCTACCACAGCTCCTCATAGGTAGATATCTTCAACATCCTCCAGGGACAATGTCGCCAGGCAAATGATGCACCACTTCTCCCACCCGTCCATCATGTATCCAGCTGCAAATGTTCCTGCAGGTCAGTTGGGTTCCCCTGAACCCAGGCTTCTCGTCGAGAATAGGGTGTCAATTGCATTCAGAGACCAGCTAATCAAATCCATTATTCCTTTTCTGTTTCGAGATCAGGGCAAAGAGAGTCTCAGGACAGAGTAACAAGACAAAGCAAGCAGTTAGGAGAGATAAGGGAGAGGAGAGGGAAAAGATGCGACCGCCTTCGCCAAGAGCCAATTTGCCTATTTGTTGTTTCATGCTGTTGATCACGTAATGACACGAGCATAGATATTTTAATAACGAATGCATGTGAACATCTTTTTTTTTTCTTTTGGAATGAAACAATCTATTTAAAATCCATTTAAACTCATGCATTAGATGTGTCAAAACATTTCCAAACACGGCTTTCATACAGAGAAAAACACATGAAACGCTGTTTGTACTGCAGTACAAGGTAACAAAAACAGAGGAACAAAGACAAATGTTTGGTGTAGTCAAACCAGGATTTTGCCCTGTGTCATAAAAGCAAGCGCGCACACGTTTCCAGCAAGCCCCTTTGTTTTTTCATGCCGTTGATCACGTAACGAAACGAGCATAGATATTTTAAGAACGAATGCATGTGAACATCTTTTCTTTTTCTTTTGGAACGAAACAATCTATTTACTGTTCATTTAAACTCATGCCTTAGATGTGTCAAAACGTTTCCGAACACGTCTCTCATACAGAGAAAAACACAAGAACCGCTGGTTGTACTGCAGTACAAGGTAACACAAACAGAGGAACAAAAACAATTGTTTGGTGCAGTCAAACCAGGATTTTGCCCTGTGTCATAAAAGCAAGCGCGCACACGTTTTCAGCAAGCCCCTTTGTTGTTTCATGCTGTTGATTCCTTATTGAAATGAGCACATATATTTGAATAATGAATGCGTGTAATCTTCTAATCTTTTATTTTAGAACGAAATAATCTGTTTACCATTCATTTAAACTCATGCTGTAGATGTATAAAACGTTTAAAAACACTGCTTCCATACAGATAAGCGCTAGTTGAACTGCAGCACAAGGTAACACAAACAGAGGAACAAAAACAATTGTTTGGTGCAGTCAAGCCAAGATTTTGGCCATGTGTCATAAAAGCAAGCGCACCCACGTTTTCAGCGAGCCCATTTGTTTTTTCATGCCTTTGATCACGTAACGAAACGGGCATAGACATTTTAATAACGAATGCATGTGAACATCTTTTCTTTTTCTTTTGGAACGAAAACATCTATTTACTGTTCATTTAAACTCATGCATTAGATGTGTCAAAACGTTTCCAAAAACGGCTTTCATACAGAGATAAACACATGAAGTACTGCAGTACAAGGTAACACACACAGAGGAACAAAAACAATTGTTTGGTGTAGTCAAACCAGGATTTTGCCATGTGTCATAAAAGCAAGCGCACACACGTTTTCAGCAAGCCTCTTTGTTGTTTCATGCTGTTGATCACTTAATGAAACGAGCAGAGATATTTTAAGAACAAATGTGTGTGAACAGCTTTTTGATTTATGTTTTAATAACAAATGCATCTGATTTTGTTTTTTTAGACTTTCGGCGTTTTGTTTTAATTGAAGCCATGTCTCTTTTTTTGACACGGCAATGAATGCAATCCACACTCGTGAGAGAGGTCTTGTTTAATTTGGTGGAGACACATGAAAGTATCAATTACTTATTCACACGTAGACAAACACACACACAAACATACATGCACACATACAAATGTCAAAGCGGTGATAGATTAAGATCATTTTGGCCACCATCGTGTTCATGGTGTCTCCCCTCTCAGGTGCTTATGGCATGGGTTTGGGGGTTGCGTTATGATTGCGCACCTTTAACGAGAATCACTGAGGGAAGCGGAATCTGAGGGACAACACCAAATACATGCAATACTTGAAAGTTTTATTTACACTGGGTTTCACAGAATGCTTAAAACATGTTTGATGTCATAAAAGCTTTAAAAAAAACACATCTTCACATTAAAAATGCACTCTTTTGGAAATATATATTAAAAAAAAATATGGAGCTTTTAAAACCCTTAATATAATTCCAATGTTTTTTTACTTGCCAGTGTATAGTTTAAAAACATGCATTTGTTAAATAAAAAATAATTGACCAAGCAAGAAAACTTAAAATAGACTCCTGTCTTCTTGCAGGACCAGAAAGATGAGGTCTTCTCACCCAGCCCTTCCTTCCGGAACATTCAGACCCTTGCTTCGGGGGCCCAGCGGAGATCCCCTTCCTCCGGCCCGCTGTTCCCGTAGCCGCAGTTGGTGAGGGTGCATCTACGGGCAACCAGGGCCGGTGGTGGCCAGGACCCTTTCTGTGCGACCCCGACCCCCCCATCCGAATGTCGATTCTCGGTGCCCCTGCAGCATATTTTTTGCCATCTCTACAGTAGCGTGGAGGGGCACCGTTACACGCCTTCCCACCAGCAGGTTTCTGGCGGTCCAGACGACCTCTTTGATGGTGTTTAGGGTAAGCCAGAGCGAGGTAAATTGTTCTGCAGTTTGGTCCTTCAAGCCCTGACTCACCCCTAAGATGGCTAATTTATAGTCAATCTGGACTCTACCCGCTGGCAGGCTCGGGCAATATAGGGGGCCGGTTAAGGTCCACTGGTCCCGTGCAACACCGCAGTCCCAGAGCGAGTGCCTGACGGTCTCCGGGTCACTACACCCGGACCGTGGGCATGTTGCGTTGGTGGCCATGCCCCGGGAGTGCATTACCGCCCTAGTCGGGAGGATCTCATGGGCCGCCATCCAGGTCAGGTCCTTATGCCGGTTCTGGAGGGCTGGGTGTGCGGCATTTCTCCAGGCCTCCTTTGCCTCAGTTAGACTGAGGCCCCGCACCGGGCTCACCTTTTCCTGGTCCTGCACGAAGGAAATCATTTTTTTGTGGTTGGTTAAAATATTCTCTTTCTGGCCTTCTAAATTGTATTTCCTTAAAAACAATTTAATAAAACCATACTCTTTAGGCAGATTAACAGACACTGGAGTTCTAAGATCAATAGGTAAAATCTTTAAAAAGCGCACATATGATCCTATCCAGAACCTTGCCATTGCTGCCGTCTTATTGTTACTGGATGGGGATATGGCATACTTTATATGCAGGGCGGTGAATTTTCCTCCTAAAAACAAATGGGGGTCTGGGAGTCCTTTCCCTCCATTCTCTTTCCTTTTCTTAACCACCTCTCTCCTGACTCGCTCCCACTTGGACCCCCAAAAGAAATAAAACACCGCCCGTTCCAATGTTAAAAGTAAAAGCCTTGGGGGACTAAAAACAGAACATAGTAGTAAAAGCAGGGGTAAAATCACAGCTTTGTAAATTAAAACCTTACCCTCCAAAGTCAAAGTCCTTAGTCCCCAGAACCCCAGTCGCTTTTTAACTTGCCCTAACTTGTCAGTCCAATTGTTCTGTCCTCCTCCCTCCCTGTCAAATTTGACACCTAAAATCTTTAAGTCAGTCTCCCTAATGGTCACGTCCAGTCCTGTCGCGTCGATGTGTCCCCATGGTCCAAAGAACTGGGCCTCAGACTTGTTTTTGTTAAGTTTTGATCCTGAGGCCTTTCCATAAAAGTTTGTCATTTGTAGGGCTCTTTTGACAGATAAAAGATCAGTTGTTAAAATTGTGATGTCGTCCATGTATAAAACACATTTTAAGGTCAGTCCTCTCGTCCCTGGTAAGTTTAGTCCTTTGACCCATTGATCCCTTCTCAAGAGCTGCGCCAGTGGCTCGATACAAGCCACATACAAGAGTGAGGATAACGGACACCCCTGACGGACACCACTACGTAAATTGATCGCTTTTGTTGTATGCCCATTTACAAGAATTTTGCTGGTTATATTGTTATACAGCAAACCAACCCATGCTAAGAACCTCCCTGGAAACCCCATCTTTTGCAGTACCCGAAGCAGGTACTGTATTCCTTAACTATCTCTTCATCCTGTAACAGGGAGCAATTCAGCTTCCAGATCCCTCCCCCTACTGTCAATTCTGTGCTGAAAGAAAGGGTGCAGGTGAGCATAGTGTGATCTGAAAAGAACATGGGTGTCAATTTAGCATCGGTTGGTGGGCAGTCACGTGTGAATATATAGTCGATTCGAGAGGCCTTGGTGCCATCACCGCTAGCCCAGGTGTGGCCCACCTCCCGTGGATGCAAAGTTCTAAAACAGTCAACTAATTTAAAATCATTGACTAAACTGTGTAATAAAACCGATGTTTTGTCTACTTTAAAATCCTCCCCTGCTCCTTTTCTGTCTGCTCTGGTAAAAATGCAATTAAAATCCCCTGCAACTACGAGTGGCGCCCTCCCCAGCATGTGGGGCTGCAGTTCCTCTAAAAGATCATACCTTTCATTTTTATCAGTAAAACCATACACATTTAAGATGTTAAAATCTCTACCTAAAAAAGTCAGATTTACCAAAAGTGCACGTCCGTCCTTAACTATAGTGCTGCCCTTCAACAAAATGTTGGGTTTTTTCATTAAAATAGCAACACCATCACATTTATTAAAATTTGATCCTGTCCATAAGGATGGGCCCGGGGTCCACACTTCCGCCCACTTTTTGTAATCTGTTAAAAAGGGCAAAGCACATTCTTGTAATAAAAACACATCAGACTTAAAACTTTTCAAAAAGGACAAGACACTCTGTGCTCGAATTGTGGACCTCACACTTCTCACATTGATGGTAGAGATTGTGAGGGTCATGAGCAATATGGTTTTTTAAAAGGCATGACAGTTAAAAAGAACTATGAAAGAATACATATGAAAGAATACAGATTATTAAAATAAATTATACAATTTCCTGTGACACTTGCTCCTCCTTAATAAAGATGACACTTGGGTCGGGAGGGCGTGTGCCCACCACCTGAGGATCTGCAGAGGCACACTCTTGCATATCTCTAGGCGATGATGTTCTCAGCTGTATCTGCAAAAAGGACACTTCATTTGGGGATTCCTGAGGCCACATACGGTTCGGATCGTCTTTTGAAGGACTCTCCGACCGACGTGATGCCTTCAGTTTCTTCTCCTCTGCTATAAGCAGAGGAGATCCCGCAGGCCTTTTTTGCAATTGTGCATTTGGGAGTGATATATCAGTTACACTCCCACTAGTCTGCATGCTTAAATCAGGAACAGTTACCAGTGATGTTGTGGTTTTGTCTTCATCTTCTTCCCCTTCTTGTGGATCCATGACATTTCCAACCATTTCCTGTTCTTGAATAATTGACTCTGCCCCTTGGGCCACCCCACTTCCTGTTTCTTGGCCAATCCCTGAAGCTGGCTGAGGATTTGAAATTCCCGCCAAAACTTTAGGGACCGCCTCCTCTTCCCTTTGTTCTCCTGTTTGGTGTGGTTGTGGGGCGGCCATTTTTGCTGCTTTTAATTTGTTGGCAAAACTTTTTGGGCAGTCTCTGTAGAGATGCTTGGATTCTCCACAGAGATTACACCGCCTGCCATTGAAACACTCTTCAAAGCAATGTCCAATTTCTTTACATTTCCCACATATCAGTTCCTGGCATGCTTCAGCAAGATGTCCCATTTGCCCACACTTTCTACAAAGTTTAGGCATCCCAGGATAGTGAATGTAGCCCCTGTTCTCTCCCAGCACAATCATAGAAGGCAGATGCTTCAGGCCCTGGTAGCCCCTGGCATCTTCCCATTGTTTAATAGGAACACGCCAGGAGCATGTCCAAATGCCATCTTCATCTAAAACCTTGACTGGCTGACTACGAACAGTGCAATGTCTGCCCAGCCAGACACAAATGTCGTCTCCAGTCACTGTTTCATTAAACATTCTGACAATCACAGTTTTAAGTGTGTTGTCAGAAAGTTTTTCCACAGTGAACATGGAAAACTGGGTCTTTACCAACTCAAACTTTTGCCAAAAATCATTATTTATATCTTTTTATCTATTTTCTTGTTGTTATCTGTTTGCACCGGGGGACTGAGAGTAACGCAATTTCGATTCTCTGTATGTATGTACTGTACATGTGGAAGAATTGACAATAAAGCAGACTTGAACTTGAACTTGAACTTGAACTTAATATAACATGAAATGTTTTATGCCGAGTGATAGTTACTGAGGAAAGTCTGGCTTTTGAAAAAGTAATTATATATAAATATATACATATATGCTGAAATGACACGAAATAATGAAAGGCGTGATTCCAAGGCAGAAAAATGAAGGGATTGTGCAAAGAATCCATCACAAGCAATCCAAAGGAAACTTTTATTTGCAGGGGTTTTCCAACAGTGAAAGTGACGGGAAAATGTGCGCAATAAGACCCGTCAAAGGAATCCCAGCTCAAAAAATCTTTTTCTATTTATGCGAAATTAAGCCTGGGGATAAGATAGTCCAAAATGAAACTGATCCACTAGTTTGAAGTGGAAAGACACATGGAGACCGGCTGGAGGTCTGGCCGAGCACGTCTAAGTTAGTGATCTTTAAATAGCTTAATTTTTGCAAAGGCTTTCACTTATGGCCATAACACCCTGAGCACGCCCGATCTCGGAAGCTAAGCAGTGTCGGGCCTGGTTAGTACTTGGATGGGAGACCGACTGGGAATACCAGGTGCTGTAAGCTTTTTCATGTTTGCCTTTTTTTATTTCAAGATAAACTGAAACCTGTAAAGGCCAGAGGCTGTCATTCTGCATTTATCCATTCATTCGTTGCTTCCTTCTGTGCGTCCTCTCAAGCAACGCATTAAGCACATCTTAACAAGGCACAGGGCCGAAGTTGACTTTGCCATGTTACAACGAAAACTCTCTCGTGTTGAGGGTTCAGAGGGCTCAACATTAAGGACCTCGGTCCCCAAATTCAACGGTGTAGTTAATGAATATTAGTTTAATTTTTTATTCACATCTTTATTTATTCTTTATTTCATGCTTTGAAAGAGTGGATTTTCATAACCACCTTATACGTTATCAAAAACCTATTTTAAAGCATGAATTATACGGAGCAATGTAATATTGATCCCGTACAACTCCCAGCCCTCTTTTTAAAACAATCTTGTCTGTAACGTGTCATATATAGCCTATTGCTTGCTACTGGAGCGAAATAAGTCTGGGGCTGTTCTGTTCTCTTTCTTTTTGTTGAACAGTATCAGCAAGAGAGGTAAAACGGACGGCCAGGAGAGGGTAGACAAGAAAAAACTTTCATATCGTCTATATAT
Organism: Triplophysa yarkandensis; assembly: GCA_033220385.1. Classification (NCBI taxonomy): domain Eukaryota; kingdom Metazoa; phylum Chordata; class Actinopteri; order Cypriniformes; family Nemacheilidae; genus Triplophysa; species Triplophysa yarkandensis. Next base: position 454,346 of record CM065677.1, on the reverse strand, counting down.
TAAAAAAGGGTGGACTGACACACCAATAGCTCGAAAATATAGACGCATGTAGCTAAGGATGTCTGTAATATTTGAAAGTATTGGGTGTTGTAACTTTTTTCAATTCGAAATCTTTCGCTTTACCTATTCATGATGTAATATGACATGAAATGTTTTATGCCGAGTGATAGTTGCTGAGGAAAATCTGTTTTTTGAAAAAGTAATTATATATAAATATATACATATACGCTGAAATGACACGAAATAATGAAAGGCGTGATTCCATGGCAGAAAAATGAAGGGATTGTGCAAAGAATGCATCACAAGCAATCCAAAAGAAACTTTTATTTGCTGGCGTTTTCCCGAACAGTGCAAGTGAATGGAACATGTGTGTAATAAGACCGGTCAAAGGAATCCCAGCTCAAAAAATCTTTTTTCTCTTAATGCGAAATTAAGCCTGGGGATAAGATAGTCCAAAATGAAACTATTCTACTAATTTGAAGGGGGTAAGACACATGGAGACCCGCTCGAGGTCTGGCCGATCACGTCTAAGTTAGTGATCTTTAAATAGCTTAATTTTCGCTACGTCTTTCGCTTACGGCCATACCACCCTGAGCACGCCCGATCTCGTCCGATCTTGGAAGCTAAGCAGGGTTGGGCCTGGTTAGTACTTGGATGGGAGACCGCCTGGGAATACCAGGTGCTGTAAGCTTTTTCATGTTTGCCTTTTTTTATTTCAAGATAAACTGAAACCTGTAAAGGCCAGAGGCTGTCATTCTGCATTTATCCATTCATTCGTTGCTTCCTTCTGTGCGTCCTCTCAAGCAACCCATTAAGCACATCTTAACAAGGCACAGGGCCGAAGTTGACTTTGCCATGTTACAACGAAAACTCTCTCGTGTTGAGGGTTCAGAGGGCTCAACATTAAGGACCGCGGTCCCCAAATTCAACGGTGTAGTTAATGAATATTAGTTTAATTTTTTATTCACATCTTTATTTATTCTTTATTTCATGCTTTGAAAGAGTGGATTTTCATAACCACCTTATACGTTATCAAAAACCTATTTTAAAGCATGAATTATACGGAGCAATGTACTATTGATCCCGTACAACTCCCAGCCCTCTTTTTAAAACAATCTTGTCTGTAACGTGTCATATATAGCCTATTGCTTGCTACTGGAGCGAAATAAGTCTGGGGCTGTTCTGTTCTCTTTCTTTTTGTTGAACAGTATCAGCAAGAGAGGTAAAACGGACGGCCAGGAAAGGGTAGACTAGAAAAAACTTTCATATCGTCTATATATTAAAAAAGGGTGGACTGACACACCAATAGCCAGAAAATTGAAGGACCTTAGGAAAAAATGTCCTTACGTGTTCAAAAATCGGAGATCAGACTTGTCGAATAAGTTGAAACTTTATTGATCAGAATACAGCGCTGGGTTGTCAGTCCACGACTTCCACACTGACCAACAACTCAGTAACAAAATCACACAATATTTATAGTATGTATCGTCGTTCTATCTTCGGAGTGGTTGGAGGTTTCCCTGGTTTCCACCAATGGCTGATCAGTCCTTTGTCTCCTTTGGTCAATGGCAGACTTCCCCTTTAGTTTCTGCAAAACAACTTAGTTTCTCTGTTTCCCCGGAAACAATATATCATCATCTTTTTTTTGTCTTATATGGTATGGAATGTGTGTGTGTGTGTATGTCTCCCATCAGTACATCCTCAGTATAAGTGCATCTTAAATCTTGTTGTTTAGTTCTTAAGGTCAGCTTAAGGTCATTTCCAGACATTACAGGCCTTAGCTTTCTTCCCGTTTACACTCACACACACATTCCTGTTGTAGCACATCCTTATTTAAACACAGCTTTGAGAAATTCATAGAAGGAGACATATGGTTATATTTTAATGCACTTATTGCTAATGAATGGTTAATAAAACATCAATTAATAAAACATAAGAGCATAATATTGTATTAGAAAGATGATTAATACAGCATTGGTTAATAAAACATAAAATCATAAAAGCTGTTTAATGCAACATAAGATTGTATCATTTTCCACAATTCCCTCTCTTGACCTCGTAAGAGGTCACACATAATCTTGTTCATCCTCATCATCGTGTACCATGTGATCTGCAGCCAACAAGGGCATGTTATACTGAGGTGGTGGGTCAAGATCTTTCTTTTCTATTGCTGTAACAATCAATCGGTTGCATAGTGACCTGATGCATGGTATACAACAACATCCACATGTTATCAAAATGGCTAGAAATACTGCGATTGATACAATTATAGACATCACCAGTGCTTTCCATTTACCTAATGTTTTTTCCAACCAATCACCAATGGGGTTATCTATACCTGACTGTTCCTTCATTTCGACAGATAATGTTCTCAATTCTTCTAAAGCTCTGATCACAGAGCCATCTGGGGCTGTGTTATTTGGAATGAAAGTGCAACATAAATCACCAAACATATGACATACTTCTCCTTTCTCCGCTAACAGCATATGTAATGCCATTCTATTCTGTACTGCCATGAGAGATGTTGGGGCTAACTGTTCTGATAGACCCTCTACAGCGTCTCTTGTCATATTTGTCAATCTCATGACATTGTAATGAACATAGTTAATTCTATCAACATTTTTGTTTGGGGTGACTGGGAATAGTGCTGCTATAATAGGAATATTTTCGAAGCCTGTTGCTATTTGATCTGCTAATTTAAATTCATCTGGAACTCCTCTAGGTATTCCAATAGCATCTATATATGTGGGACTATTTAAAGACAAATCAATGGGAGCCGCTCGTTTTCTGATGACATGTCGCCTTCTACGCTGTGTCAATGTGGTTGTATCTTTGTTGAGTCTTACTGCTTTTTCACCTATTAATGTCAGAGGTGCTCCTAGTCTAACCATGGCACATAAACCTTTAGTATTTGGAGGTACTCTAGTAAACAGTCGTCTACTACCACAGTAGTGATACAATCCTGCTCTTGCCCATGATCCTATCAATGCCATCGTCCGCTATAATTACACTACACCAGTCAGGGTCAATCTGTCCATAATTAACTGTTGGTGATTGTATGGTGAGATTTTATTTTATTTATTTATTTATTTTTTGGAATAGGGTATCTGAGCGACGATAATTCACTAACATGTTGTATTCCTCCTAATGAGAGAGTGATTGGATTTTGGTTGGGACTAAAATCCCTTTAAAAGGACACCTTTCTCCTTTCTCCATCCTTCTGGTATACCTTCACTCCCCCCCTCGGGGTCCATGGACCTGTGTATTTTGTAACATCATTCCAAGCAGGACAGGCTGATATCTTTCTATCATTATTTGTATTACACGTATGCTCTAACACGTAAGAACTGCACACATACAACTTATGTCCCCTGTAACTAGCATTTTTTCCATGACAGTTGATTACACTGCACAGATCAAATGTGAATGCTGTTGTTGAACCATTCTCATAGTCTAACTCGATTCCCTTTTCAAATCGTCTAAAACATGGGTCAGGGTTCACTGACCTTCTTGGTCGAGTCCCATTATTTCTCTCTTGTCTCTTTTCTATACCTAAAATAATGCTCACCACTATGATGGCGATGATGCCCAGGATTATGGTACACTTCCAGTTATCCCACACCCTCATTTTAGTGGATACCATAACTGTAGTAATGTAAAAGAATACAAAAAAATTGCGAAAGAAATTAATAAAAGAAAAAATTAAATTTGTGTAGGCTAAACAGAATGTGAAAACATATGATCAATAAATGAAAATCAATCGCTTCTATGCTAAAGCATTAATACCACTAATATATTGATTATCACATCTACAATGAATATATCGTTATAGTCATATTTGTGTTTGCACACACTTCTCTTAGAATTTTTGTAACTTTGACAAAATTTAGTCCATCTTATCCACACCCCAGCCGGGGTGCTGAGACACTCTCTATACTATGTAGCACACACCAGTCTCTCATGCATGTCAAACTACTGGTGAAATCTTGATATGTGGGCTTGTCTGTACACAACTTCTTTGTGATTAAATGAAGAACGGTTCTACCGTCGTTTTCATGTGTAACAGCACGCTCTCCTACTCCCTTGTTCTGTTGTTTCACTTTGTTTACACCGTACTTGTCTCTGAAAGTTGTTGCAATGCCTGCTCCATATGCACAATCTGCACTTACACAGTGTGCTAGAGGTTCCCCTTGTGGGCTTGAAAAAAAATCACCTGTTTGAAACAAAATTTTAAAATTTCCACTTTGTTTGTTGTCTGGGGTTTCGGTTTCTCTGTCCTCCTTATCCTCCCTCTCTTGGACCTGAGTCCTCAGGTCCACAGCAGTCTCGGATAATGACCTGTTTGGTGGATCACAGTTAACACAAGAAGTTAAATGATACCATGTGTCGCCTTTTTCCTTGTAAGCGTACACAATGTCAAGTTCCGGCAGTAACTCTTAATGGCTCAGTCAATCTGGGTTCGGACCATTTACGCCTGAATTGCTTCAGTCGGACCCACTGTGACTGCTCTGAATCAGATGGTTGTGTCAGAATCAGCTTCTGGAATCTGGTGGGAGAAAAGCTTAATCATAACAGTTAGTTAGTCAAAATTTGCACTGTGAGATAATTTGGTCAGGTTTTCGAGTTCAGCCGGATGACAGGGTCCTGGGAACGGTCTGCCTGTAAACAGTTCAAAAGGGGTAAAACCTGAGCTTCTGTTTATGGATGATCAGACTGACATTAATGCTAATGGTAAGGCTGAAAGCCAGGACAATTTGGTCTGTGCACAGATTTTAGCCAATTTTAGTTTTAAAGTGAGGTTCATGCGCTCAACTTTACCTTGACTTTGAGGGTGATAAACTGCTCCAAAAACATGTTTCAGTCCCAATGATTGTTCTACCACTCTGAGATGTTCATTTTTGGAATGAGAACCATTGATTGATCTGATTCTTCTTGGAAAACCATAGTGCGGGATATAATGATTAACCAGGCACTTTATAACAGCGTACTGTCTTCACGCCCTACAGGATATGCTTCAGGCCACCCTGTGAACTGATCCACCATGACTAATAAGTACCTCTTCCCTTGAACCTTTTGTATCATATCTGTGAAATCTATCACCAATTCCTCACCAGGACCACGGAGAGGTGTAAAACAGACTCTGGGTTGCTTCAATGTCGGTTTGCTATTGTACTGCTGGCAAATAGCACAGGACAAAACAAAATGTGATACCATGGTAGCCATGCAAGGGTGCCACCAGTGTTTCAGTGTAGTTAACATTTGTTTGTGTGTAAGTATTCCCTCGTCACTTGTTAATTGATCTATCCATTATGAATTAGTCGAGACAGAAAACAGAACACCCTGCATGTGACTGGGCTTCCAATCTGTGACCTTGTTTAATGTATATGTCATGCCACCTAACTCTCGTGCTTCATGGCCTGGATGCAGTGCCATTGAAATATGTGGGTCTGCATTGTTTTGCATGCAGTACCATTTATTCTGTTCAGGAGTGAGTACAATAGGTGCAACTACACCTTCTTTTCCCACATAAAGACCCTTACCCTCTAAATGCCACACATCTCCTAATACTTCTTGGAACATATGTTGATATGTGACATCGCCAGTTCTGTCATAAACCAATGTGCAATGTAATGGATCAATGGGAGGCAGATAGACAGCTAGTTCTTTTATCCATGATAAATGTTGATTGTAAAGTGTGGTTACACTGTTAAAGGTGGCAGAAATATCAAGCTCCACCCAATAGATGTCGGCCATTTCCTGTAGGGGTCCCCCTAACAGGACATTTTGGGTTCTAGCACCCTCTGGTTACATTGAGCAATTAATTGAGGTACCATCCGGAAACACAACCACAACTTCATCAGGGGAACATAAAATACTAGCCCTCAATTTGATTAATAAATCTCTACCGAGCAAAGGGATAGGAGCGTTGTCAGAACAAAGAAACGAATGCGTAAGACACTGGTTTGCCACTTTGGTTGTAATGGGTATTGTCATAGGCCAATGTTCAGGTACCCCAGAGAAACCTATTACTCCCACAGTCTCATCACTTAATTGTCCATTAGTGATACAGTCACTTGTTATGGTGGAGTAGGTAGCCCCAGTGTCAACTAAGGCTTGTAGTGGTTTGTTGTTGACCACTATACTCATGAGAGGCTCAGCCAAACCTCTCACAGTCTTTCTCTGTGGGCCTCTTCAGTAGCTCTGGTCCTCCTCTCCGGGACCGTATGCTTGAATTGCAGGTGCTTGTAAGCTGGAAGAGTCTTGGCCTGAGTGAGGTGGTTGGTGTGGTGCGCCTTGGGGTCTGCCACGTCCCCTGGGTCCGTGCTGCATTGGACCATAACTGCCCCGGGGTGGTCCTGGTCTCTGAACGCCCCTTCTCGAAGGACATTCGTTCCTCCAGTGGTCCAGTGCCCCACACACGAAACACCCATCCTCACTGTGCTCTATACATCTGCCGGTAGGGCCTCTACCCCAATAACCTCTACCCCTTTGTCTATAACCATCCCTTTGGCCTCCTCTTGGAGGACCTCTCTGATAAGTATTTCCCTGATCATAACCAAAAAATGGTAGAACAACTGAGGGAGTTGGTGGTGCTTGCGCCCCTTCTGGCACCCCATTACCGTCACTGGAGTACGGCGGTGCTTGTGTCATCTGTTTTGGCTTTTTATTGTTTGTCTTTGCTGCCTCCAATTGCATCCTTATTAATTGAGATTTTGCGTTTTCTAATTCTTCCTCTTCCCTGCTCTTTTGTTCGGATATTTTATCAAAATGGAAAACTAGCCTTCTTTCCCACTCTGGGTTCTTGGCTATTGCGTTATCTGGATTGCTCTCCATAGCCTGTTTCACTCCTTTAGGAGCCCCTGCCAGTACAGCTGCTCTGAAAATTCCTCGAGTAATTGGATTTGTCAGACTATTTTCTTCCACCATACCTTCCCACAAACCCGCACACCTGAAATAATACTCTGCACCGGTTTCATCTGGTTTATGTTTGAATTTAATTTTCCGAAACACTGTTTCTGGTTTAGGAAATTGTCTCATAAGAGCTGTAGCAATGTCGGTGGCTACCTGAATAAATGGAGTATTGTTATCACACCCCATTGTGTTAGCATCATCTTCAAATTAATTAATTTGTGACACTGTAAAAATTTGTCCCATTAAACAACGGATATCTCCCAACGCCAGTACTGCGCCATCACATAAGGCTTTTAATTTAGTAAGCCATCTACTTCCGCCACATGTAATGGGTGGCAGTTTAGCCAATATACCTGTCATATCACCATGAGGCCATGGTTGGTATCTGGGTCTACCAGATCCTGCGTCCACTAGGGGCATCTGGTTACCAGCATTCAACTGCCTAAAAGAATGGAATGTCTCCCTGACTGGAGATAGACTGTGAGATCTATATGGTCTTTCCGGGTGTACGGTAGCACGTGGAGATAGGCCATACATCTGCTTTTGTTTTTGTCTTGTTCTATTAGCCACTGGTGAGGCCCCCTCCACTTCTACATCTAATGCTCCCCCTTTGACAATCAGCTTCATTTCACGATCCCTTGTGATGGGTCTTTTTGTTTGTCCACCCACATCCCTTACTCTATTTCTACCCCTAGTTTCCCCCCTTGAAAGTCTTAGACTGACAATCCTCTTCACTGTTCTGCTTTCCATAATCCACCACGTTGTCATCCTGTTCTTTGTATGAATACTGTGACTGTCTATGAGATCCACAATCTACAAATTCCTGGGATGCCCCCACTACATTTCCTTCTATTTCTCCATTGTCACATACTCCTAACTCTCTTTCCTGTCTCATGGCTCCTTCAATATCATACACTTTCTGTCTCAACTCCTCCACTTCCTTCTGTACATCTGATAGCTCTTCTATATCTACTTCTACTAATGAATCCTTCACATTCACCTGTACCTGTTGTTGTGCTTTGATGCCAACAGATGGCGCAGGAGCATAGGGAGGTGGCTTCACATAACTTCCTTCTCTAACCACTCCCAAATCCGGGTAAATGGGCGGGATCACTCTTTCACTACTCTGCTCACTTCCTGTCTCTTTCTTCAGTACACCCTCAGCCTTCGGCTTGTCAACTTCTTCCTTCTCTTTCTTGATAGGAAACAGCAAGCATGCCATCAGTGCTATACGAGTCCACAACCTTAACTCATTTCTCAACTTTTCTTCATCTTTAGCATGTTTACCCTTATTAACCCAACTTACATTCTCCTTTTCCTCCATAAGTTTCTTTTTTTTTTTTTGTCTCACATCTGCTGCACGTCTTTCTAGTTCCAAAATTTTGTACGTAATCTTAACATAGACCTTTTCAGGATCTAACCATCCACATGTGTCACACATCTGACTCCATATACCTTCCCACACTTTTGTTTCTTTCTTCTGATGTTTACCCTCTGTCTGCGCTAACAACATCTTTTCAATCTTGTCCCATTGGGACTTTACATCCAGATCTTTTCCTTCTACCTCACGCATCTTATCTAACTCCATTACTACAAAAATACGACCTCCACCTCTTAACACCTTATTACTTTTAAATCAAAGAAAATAAACCTTTTAGGGACGACGCCCTTTTAACCTTATAAATACCTTACGGGAACGACGCCCGTTAACCTTAAAATACCTTTAGGGACGACACCCTCTCCCGGTGTATAAATCTGGTAACTTTTAACCTTTAGGGACGACGCCCTCTCCCGGTGTGTAAACCAGGTAACTTTTAACCTTTAGGGACGAAGCCCTCTCCCGGTGTGTAAACCAGGTAACTTTTAAACATTTAGGGACGACACCCTCTCCCGGTGTGTAAACCAGGTAACTTTTAAACCTTTAGGGACGACGCCCTCTCCCGGTGTGTAAACCATGTAACTTTTAAACCTTTAGGGACGACGCCCTCTCCCGGTGTATAAACCTTTTATTCTGATCAATAAATTCTCAATCATTCATAATTTATTCTACACACAAATGAGTTTTTTCAATTCCAACACATTTAATTTGACAATGCCCAATCTGCAGAATTTGATATAACAGGTTTCTGCTCACCTTTTATTTACTGGCCAGTTTGTGTTGAAATCGAATCCTCTCTGTGTGTCCTCCTCAAGGAACTGTCTTTATGAATTTGTCCTCTCTGCCGATCACGTCGGGGTCACCATTTGAAGGACCTTAGGAAAAAATGTCCTTACGTGTTCAAAAATCGGAGATCAGACTTGTCGAATAAGTTGACACTTTATTGATCAGAATACAGCGCTGGGTTGTCAGTCCACGACTTCCACACTGACCAACAACTCAGTAACAAAATCACACAATATTTATAGTATGTATCGTCGTTCTATCTTCGGAGTGGTTGGAGGTTTTCCCTGGTTTCCACCAATGGCTGATCAGTCCTTTGTCTCCTTTGGTCAATGGCAGACTTCCCCTTTAGTTTCTGCAAAACAACTTAGTTTCTCTGTTTCCCCGGAAACAATATATCATCATCTTTTTTTTGTCTTATATGGTATGGAATGTGTGTGTGTATGTCTCCGATCAGTACATCCTCAGTATAAGTGCATCTTAAATCTTGTTGTTTAGTTCTTAAGGTCAGCTTAAGGTCATTTCAAGACATTACAGGCCTTAGCTTTCTTCCCGTTTACACTCACACACACATTCCTGTTGTAGCACATCCTTATTTAAACACAGCTTTGAGAAATTCATAGAAGGAGACATATGGTTATATTTTAATGCACTTATTGCTAATGAATGGTTAATAAAACATCAATTAATAAAACATAAGAGCATAATATTGTATTAGAAAGATGATTAATACAGCATTGGTTAATAAAACATAAAATCATAAAAGCTGTTTAATGCAACATAAGATTGTATCATTTTCCACAATTCCCTCTCTTGACCTCGTAAGAGGTCACACATAATCTTGTTCATCCTCATCATCGTGTACCATGTGATCTGCAGCCAACAAGGGCATGTTATACTGAGGTGGTGGGTCAAGATCTTTCTTTTCTATTGCTGTAACAATCAATCGGTTGCACAGTGACCTGATGCATGGTATACAACAACATCCACATGTTATCAAAATGGCTAGAAATACTGCGATTGATACAATTATAGACATCACCAGTGCTTTCCATTTACCTAATGTTTTTTCCAACCAATCACCAATGGGGTTATCTATACCTGACTGTTCCTTCATTTCGACAGATAATGTTCTCAATTCTTCTAAAGCTCTGATCACAGAGCCATCTGGGGCTGTGTTATTTGGAATGAAAGTGCAACATAAATCACCAAACATATGACATACTTCTCCTTTCTCCGCTAACAGCATATGTAATGCCATTCTATTCTGTACTGCCATGAGAGATGTTGGGGCTAACTGTTCTGATAGACCCTCTACAGCGTCTCTTGTCATATTTGTCAATCTCATGACATTGTAATGAACATAGTTAATTCTATCAACATTTTTGTTTGGGGTGACTGGGAATAGTGCTGCTATAATAGGAATATTTTCGAAGCCTGTTGCTATTTGATCTGCTAATTTAAATTCATCTGGAACTCCTCTAGGTATTCCAATAGCATCTATATATGTGGGACTATTTAAAGACAAATCAATGGGAGCCGCTCGTTTTCTGATGACATGTCGCCTTCTACGCTGTGTCAATGTGGTTGTATCTTTGTTGAGTCTTACTGCTTTTTCACCTATTAATGTCAGAGGTGCTCCTAGTCTAACCATGGCACATAAACCTTTAGTATTTGGAGGTACTCTAGTAAACAGTCGTCTACTACCACAGTAGTGATACAATCCTGCTCTTGCCCATGATCCTATCAACGCCATCGTCCGCTATAATTACACTACACCAGTCAGGGTCAATCTGTCCATAATTAACTGTTGGTGATTGTATGGTGAGATTTTATTTTATTTATTTATTTATTTTTTGGAATAGGGTATCTGAACGACGATAATTCACTAACATGTTGTATTCCTCCTAATGAGAGAGTGATTGGATTTTGGTTGGGACTAAAATCCCTTTGAAAGGACACCTTTCTCCTTTCTCCATCCTTCTGGTATACCTTCACTCCCCCCCTCGGGGTCCATGGACCTGTGTATTTTGTAACATCATTCCAAGCAGGACAGGCTGATATCTTTCTATCATTATTTGTATTACACGTATGCTCTAACACGTAAGAACTGCACACATACAACTTATGTCCCCTGTAACTAGCATTTTTTCCATGACAGTTGATTACACTGCACAGATCAAATGTGAATGCTGTTGTTGAACCATTCTCATAGTCTAACTCGATTCCCTTTTCAAATCGTCTAAAACATGGGTCAGGGTTCACTGACCTTCTTGGTCGAGTCCCATTATTTCTCTCTTGTCTCTTTTCTATACCTAAAATAATGCTCACCACTATGATGGCGATGATGCCCAGGATTATGGTACACTTCCAGTTATCCCACACCCTCATTTTAGTGGATACCATAACTGTAGTAATGTAAAAGAATACAAAAAAATTGCGAAAGAAATTAATAAAAGAAAAAATTAAATTTGTGTAGGCTAAACAGAATGTGAAAACATATGATCAATAAATGAAAATCAATCGCTTCTATGCTAAAGCATTAATACCACTAATATATTGATTATCACATCTACAATGAATATATCGTTATAGTCATATTTGTGTTTGCACACACTTCTCTTAGAATTTTTGTAACTTTGACAAAATTTAGTCCATCTTATCCACACCCCAGCCGGGGTGCTGAGACACTCTCTATACTATGTAGCACACACCAGTCTCTCATGCATGTCAAACTACTGGTGAAATCTTGATATGTGGGCTTGTCTGTACACAACTTCTTTGTGATTAAATGAAGAACGGTTCTACCGTCGTTTTCATGTGTAACAGCACGCTCTCCTACTCCCTTGTTCTGTTGTTTCACTTTGTTTACACCGTACTTGTCTCTGAAAGTTGTTGCAATGCCTGCTCCATATGCACAATCTGCACTTACACAGTGTGCTAGAGGTTCCCCTTGTGGACTTGAAAAAAAATCACCTGTTTGAAACAAAATTTTAAAATTTCCACTTTGTTTGTTGTCTGGGGTTTCGGTTTCTCTGTCCTCCTTATCCTCCCTCTCTTGGACCTGAGTCCTCAGGTCCACAGCAGTCTCGGATAATGACCTGTTTGGTGGATCACAGTTAACACAAGAAGTTAAATGATACCATGTGTCGCCTTTTTCCTTGTAAGCGTACACAATGTCAAGTTCCGGCAGTAACTCTTAATGGCTCAGTCAATCTGGGTTCGGACCATTTACGCCTGAATTGCTTCAGTCGGACCCACTGTGACTGCTCTGAATCAGATGGTTGTGTCAGAATCAGCTTCTGGAATCTGGTGGGAGAAAAGCTTAATCATAACAGTTAGTTAGTCAAAATTTGCACTGTGAGATAATTTGGTCAGGTTTTCGAGTTCAGCCGGATGACAGGGTCCTGGGAACGGTCTGCCTGTAAACAGTTCAAAAGGGGTAAAACCTGAGCTTCTGTTTATGGATGATCAGACTGACATTAATGCTAATGGTAAGGCTGAAAGCCAGGACAATTTGGTCTGTGCACAGATTTTAGCCAATTTTAGTTTTAAAGTGAGGTTCATGCGCTCAACTTTACCTTGACTTTGAGGGTGATAAACTGCTCCAAAAACATGTTTCAGTCCCAATGATTGTTCTACCACTCTGAGATGTTCATTTTTGGAATGAGAACCATTGATTGATCTGATTCTTCTTGGAAAACCATAGTGCGGGATATAATGATTAACCAGGCACTTTATAACAGCGTACTGTCTTCACGCCCTACAGGATATGCTTCAGGCCACCCTGTGAACTGATCCACCATGACTAATAAGTACCTCTTCCCTTGAACCTTTTGTATCATATCTGTGAAATCTATCACCAATTCCTCACCAGGACCACGGAGAGGTGTAAAACAGACTCTGGGTTGCTTCAATGTCGGTTTGCTATTGTACTGCTGGCAAATAGCACAGGACAAAACTAAATGTGATACCATGGTAGCCATGCAAGGGTGCCACCAGTGTTTCAGTGTAGTTAACATTTGTTTGTGTGTAAGTATTCCCTCGTCACTTGTTAATTGATCTATCCATTATGAATTAGTCGAGACAGAAAACAGAACACCCTGCATGTGACTGGGCTTCCAATCTGTGACCTTGTTTAATGTATATGTCATGCCACCTAACTCTCGTGCTTCATGGCCTGGATGCAGTGCCATTGAAATATGTGGGTCTGCATTGTTTTGCATGCAGTACCATTTATTCTGTTCAGGAGTGAGTACAATAGGTGCAACTACACCTTCTTTTCCCACATAAAGACCCTTACCCTCTAAATGCCACACATCTCCTAATACTTCTTGGAACATATGTTGATATGTGACATCGCCAGTTCTGTCATAAACCAATGTGCAATGTAATGGATCAATGGGAGGCAGATAGACAGCTAGTTCTTTTATCCATGATAAATGTTGATTGTAAAGTGTGGTTACACTGTTAAAGGTGGCAGAAATATCAAGCTCCACCCAATAGATGTCGGCCATTTCCTGTAGGGGTCCCCCTAACAGGACATTTTGGGTTCTAGCACCCTCTGGTTACATTGAGCAATTAATTGAGGTACCATCCGGAAACACAACCACAACTTCATCAGGGGAACATAAAATACTAGCCCTCAATTTGATTAATAAATCTCTACCGAGCAAAGGGATAGGAGCGTTGTCAGAACAAAGAAACGAATGCGTAAGACACTGGTTTGCCACTTTGGTTGTAATGGGTATTGTCATAGGCCAATGTTCAGGTACCCCAGAGAAACCTATTACTCCCACAGTCTCATCACTTAATTGTCCATTAGTGATACAGTCACTTGTTATGGTGGAGTAGGTAGCCCCAGTGTCAACTAAGGCTTGTAGTGGTTTGTTGTTGACCACTATACTCATGAGAGGCTCAGCCAAACCTCTCACAGTCTTTCTCTGTGGGCCTCTTCAGTAGCTCTGGTCCTCCTCTCCGGGACCGTATGCTTGAATTGCAGGTGCTTGTAAGCTGGAAGAGTCTTGGCCTGAGTGAGGTGGTTGGTGTGGTGCGCCTTGGGGTCTGCCACGTCCCCTGGGTCCGTGCTGCATTGGACCATAACTGCCCCGGGGTGGTCCTGGTCTCTGAACGCCCCTTCTCGAAGGACATTCGTTCCTCCAGTGGTCCAGTGCCCCACACACGAAACACCCATCCTCACTGTGCTCTATACATCTGCCGGTAGGGCCTCTACCCCAATAACCTCTACCCCTTTGTCTATAACCATCCCTTTGGCCTCCTTTTGGAGGACCTCTCTGATAAGTATTTCCCTGATCATAACCAAAAAATGGTAGAACAACTGAGGGAGTTGGTGGTGCTTGCGCCCCTTCTGGCACCCCATTACCGTCACTGGAGTACGGCGGTGCTTGTGTCATCTGTTTTGGCTTTTTATTGTTTGTCTTTGCTGCCTCCAATTGCATCCTTATTAATTGAGATTTTGCGTTTTCTAATTCTTCCTCTTCCCTGCTCTTTTGTTCGGATATTTTATCAAAATGGAAAACTAGCCTTCTTTCCCACTCTGGGTTCTTGGCTATTGCGTTATCTGGATTGCTCTCCATAGCCTGTTTCACTCCTTTAGGAGCCCCTGCCAGTACAGCTGCTCTGAAAATTCCTCGAGTAATTGGATTTGTCAGACTATTTTCTTCCACCATACCTTCCCACAAACCCGCACACCTGAAATAATACTCTGCACCGGTTTCATCTGGTTTATGTTTGAATTTAATTTTCCGAAACACTGTTTCTGGTTTAGGAAATTGTCTCATAAGAGCTGTAGCAATGTCGGTGGCTACCTGAATAAATGGAGTATTGTTATCACACCCCATTGTGTTAGCATCATCTTCAAATTAATTAATTTGTGACACTGTAAAAATTTGTCCCATTAAACAACGGATATCTCCCAACGCCAGTACTGCGCCATCACATAAGGCTTTTAATTTAGTAAGCCATCTACTTCCGCCACATGTAATGGGTGGCAGTTTAGCCAATATACCTGTCATATCACCATGAGGCCATGGTTGGTATCTGGGTCTACCAGATCCTGCGTCCACTAGGGGCATCTGGTTACCAGCATTCAACTGCCTAAAAGAATGGAATGTCTCCCTGACTGGAGATAGACTGTGAGATCTATATGGTCTTTCCGGGTGTACGGTAGCACGTGGAGATAGGCCATACATCTGCTTTTGTTTTTGTCTTGTTCTATTAGCCACTGGTGAGGCCCCCTCCACTTCTACATCTAATGCTCCCCCTTTGACAATCAGCTTCATTTCACGATCCCTTGTGATGGGTCTTTTTGTTTGTCCACCCACATCCCTTACTCTATTTCTACCCCTAGTTTCCCCCCTTGAAAGTCTTAGACTGACAATCCTCTTCACTGTTCTGCTTTCCATAATCCACCACGTTGTCATCCTGTTCTTTGTATGAATACTGTGACTGTCTATGAGATCCACAATCTACAAATTCCTGGGATGCCCCCACTACATTTCCTTCTATTTCTCCATTGTCACATACTCCTAACTCTCTTTCCTGTCTCATGGCTCCTTCAATATCATACACTTTCTGTCTCAACTCCTCCACTTCCTTCTGTACATCTGATAGCTCTTCTATATCTACTTCTACTAATGAATCCTTCACATTCACCTGTACCTGTTGTTGTGCTTTGATGCCACCAGATGGCGCAGGAGCATAGGGAGGTGGCTTCACATAACTTCCTTCTCTAACCACTCCCAAATCCGGGTAAATGGGCGGGATCACTCTTTCACTACTCTGCTCACTTCCTGTCTCTTTCTTCAGTACACCCTCAGCCTTCGGCTTGTCAACTTCTTCCTTCTCTTTCTTGATAGGAAACAGCAAGCATGCCATCAGTGCTATACGAGTCCACAACCTTAACTCATTTCTCAACTTTTCTTCATCTTTAGCATGTTTACCCTTATTAACCCAACTTACATTCTCCTTTTCCTCCATAAGTTTCTTTTTTTTTTTTGTCTCACATCTGCTGCACGTCTTTCTAGTTCCAAAATTTTGTACGTAATCTTAACATAGACCTTTTCAGGATCTAACCATCCACATGTGTCACACATCTGACTCCATATACCTTCCCACACTTTTGTTTCTTTCTTCTGATGTTTACCCTCTGTCTGCGCTAACAACATCTTTTCAATCTTGTCCCATTGGGACTTTACATCCAGATCTTTTCCTTCTACCTCACGCATCTTATCTAACTCCATTACTACAAAAATACGACCTCCACCTCTTAACACCTTATTACTTTTAAATCAAAGAAAATAAACCTTTTAGGGACGACGCCCTTTTAACCTTATAAATACCTTACGGGAACGACGCCCGTTAACCTTAAAATACCTTTAGGGACGACACCCTCTCCCGGTGTATAAATCTGGTAACTTTTAACCTTTAGGGACGACGCCCTCTCCCGGTGTGTAAACCAGGTAACTTTTAACCTTTAGGGACGAAGCCCTCTCCCGGTGTGTAAACCAGGTAACTTTTAAACATTTAGGGACGACACCCTCTCCCGGTGTGTAAACCAGGTAACTTTTAAACCTTTAGGGACGACGCCCTCTCCCGGTGTGTAAACCATGTAACTTTTAAACCTTTAGGGACGACGCCCTCTCCCGGTGTATAAACCTTTTATTCTGATCAATAAATTCTCAATCATTCATAATTTATTCTACACACAAATGAGTTTTTTCAATTCCAACACATTTAATTTGACAATGCCCAATCTGCAGAATTTGATATAACAGGTTTCTGCTCACCTTTTATTTACTGGCCAGTTTGTGTTGAAATCGAATCCTCTCTGTGTGTCCTCCTCAAGGAACTGTCTTTATGAATTTGTCCTCTCTGCCGATCACGTCGGGGTCACCATTTGAAGGACCTTAGGAAAAAATGTCCTTACGTGTTCAAAAATCGGAGATCAGACTTGTCGAATAAGTTGACACTTTATTGATCAGAATACAGCGCTGGGTTGTCAGTCCACGACTTCCACACTGACCAACAACTCAGTAACAAAATCACACAATATTTATAGTATGTATCGTCGTTCTATCTTCGGAGTGGTTGGAGGTTTTCCCTGGTTTCCACCAATGGCTGATCAGTCCTTTGTCTCCTTTGGTCAATGGCAGACTTCCCCTTTAGTTTCTGCAAAACAACTTAGTTTCTCTGTTTCCCCGGAAACAATATATCATCATCTTTTTTTTGTCTTATATGGTATGGAATGTGTGTGTGTATGTCTCCGATCAGTACATCCTCAGTATAAGTGCATCTTAAATCTTGTTGTTTAGTTCTTAAGGTCAGCTTAAGGTCATTTCCAGACATTACAGGCCTTAGCTTTCTTCCCGTTTACACTCACACACACATTCCTGTTGTAGCACATCCTTATTTAAACACAGCTTTGAGAAATTCATAGAAGGAGACATATGGTTATATTTTAATGCACTTATTGCTAATGAATGGTTAATAAAACATCAATTAATAAAACATAAGAGCATAATATTGTATTAGAAAGATGATTAATACAGCATTGGTTAATAAAACATAAAATCATAAAAGCTGTTTAATGCAACATAAGATTGTATCATTTTCCACAATTCCCTCTCTTGACCTCGTAAGAGGTCACACATAATCTTGTTCATCCTCATCATCGTGTACCATGTGATCTGCAGCCAACAAGGGCATGTTATACTGAGGTGGTGGGTCAAGATCTTTCTTTTCTATTGCTGTAACAATCAATCGGTTGCACAGTGACCTGATGCATGGTATACAACAACATCCACATGTTATCAAAATGGCTAGAAATACTGCGATTGATACAATTATAGACATCACCAGTGCTTTCCATTTACCTAATGTTTTTTCCAACCAATCACCAATGGGGTTATCTATACCTGACTGTTCCTTCATTTCGACAGATAATGTTCTCAATTCTTCTAAAGCTCTGATCACAGAGCCATCTGGGGCTGTGTTATTTGGAATGAAAGTGCAACATAAATCACCAAACATATGACATACTTCTCCTTTCTCCGCTAACAGCATATGTAATGCCATTCTATTCTGTACTGCCATGAGAGATGTTGGGGCTAACTGTTCTGATAGACCCTCTACAGCGTCTCTTGTCATATTTGTCAATCTCATGACATTGTAATGAACATAGTTAATTCTATCAACATTTTTGTTTGGGGTGACTGGGAATAGTGCTGCTATAATAGGAATATTTTCGAAGCCTGTTGCTATTTGATCTGCTAATTTAAATTCATCTGGAACTCCTCTAGGTATTCCAATAGCATCTATATATGTGGGACTATTTAAAGACAAATCAATGGGAGCCGCTCGTTTTCTGATGACATGTCGCCTTCTACGCTGTGTCAATGTGGTTGTATCTTTGTTGAGTCTTACTGCTTTTTCACCTATTAATGTCAGAGGTGCTCCTAGTCTAACCATGGCACATAAACCTTTAGTATTTGGAGGTACTCTAGTAAACAGTCGTCTACTACCACAGTAGTGATACAATCCTGCTCTTGCCCATGATCCTATCAACGCCATCGTCCGCTATAATTACACTACACCAGTCAGGGTCAATCTGTCCATAATTAACTGTTGGTGATTGTATGGTGAGATTTTATTTTATTTATTTATTTATTTTTTGGAATAGGGTATCTGAACGACGATAATTCACTAACATGTTGTATTCCTCCTAATGAGAGAGTGATTGGATTTTGGTTGGGACTAAAATCCCTTTGAAAGGACACCTTTCTCCTTTCTCCATCCTTCTGGTATACCTTCACTCCCCCCCTCGGGGTCCATGGACCTGTGTATTTTGTAACATCATTCCAAGCAGGACAGGCTGATATCTTTCTATCATTATTTGTATTACACGTATGCTCTAACACGTAAGAACTGCACACATACAACTTATGTCCCCTGTAACTAGCATTTTTTCCATGACAGTTGATTACACTGCACAGATCAAATGTGAATGCTGTTGTTGAACCATTCTCATAGTCTAACTCGATTCCCTTTTCAAATCGTCTAAAACATGGGTCAGGGTTCACTGACCTTCTTGGTCGAGTCCCATTATTTCTCTCTTGTCTCTTTTCTATACCTAAAATAATGCTCACCACTATGATGGCGATGATGCCCAGGATTATGGTACACTTCCAGTTATCCCACACCCTCATTTTAGTGGATACCATAACTGTAGTAATGTAAAAGAATACAAAAAAATTGCGAAAGAAATTAATAAAAGAAAAAATTAAATTTGTGTAGGCTAAACAGAATGTGAAAACATATGATCAATAAATGAAAATCAATCGCTTCTATGCTAAAGCATTAATACCACTAATATATTGATTATCACATCTACAATGAATATATCGTTATAGTCATATTTGTGTTTGCACACACTTCTCTTAGAATTTTTGTAACTTTGACAAAATTTAGTCCATCTTATCCACACCCCAGCCGGGGTGCTGAGACACTCTCTATACTATGTAGCACACACCAGTCTCTCATGCATGTCAAACTACTGGTGAAATCTTGATATGTGGGCTTGTCTGTACACAACTTCTTTGTGATTAAATGAAGAACGGTTCTACCGTCGTTTTCATGTGTAACAGCACGCTCTCCTACTCCCTTGTTCTGTTGTTTCACTTTGTTTACACCGTACTTGTCTCTGAAAGTTGTTGCAATGCCTGCTCCATATGCACAATCTGCACTTACACAGTGTGCTAGAGGTTCCCCTTGTGGACTTGAAAAAAAATCACCTGTTTGAAACAAAATTTTAAAATTTCCACTTTGTTTGTTGTCTGGGGTTTCGGTTTCTCTGTCCTCCTTATCCTCCCTCTCTTGGACCTGAGTCCTCAGGTCCACAGCAGTCTCGGATAATGACCTGTTTGGTGGATCACAGTTAACACAAGAAGTTAAATGATACCATGTGTCGCCTTTTTCCTTGTAAGCGTACACAATGTCAAGTTCCGGCAGTAACTCTTAATGGCTCAGTCAATCTGGGTTCGGACCATTTACGCCTGAATTGCTTCAGTCGGACCCACTGTGACTGCTCTGAATCAGATGGTTGTGTCAGAATCAGCTTCTGGAATCTGGTGGGAGAAAAGCTTAATCATAACAGTTAGTTAGTCAAAATTTGCACTGTGAGATAATTTGGTCAGGTTTTCGAGTTCAGCCGGATGACAGGGTCCTGGGAACGGTCTGCCTGTAAACAGTTCAAAAGGGGTAAAACCTGAGCTTCTGTTTATGGATGATCAGACTGACATTAATGCTAATGGTAAGGCTGAAAGCCAGGACAATTTGGTCTGTGCACAGATTTTAGCCAATTTTAGTTTTAAAGTGAGGTTCATGCGCTCAACTTTACCTTGACTTTGAGGGTGATAAACTGCTCCAAAAACATGTTTCAGTCCCAATGATTGTTCTACCACTCTGAGATGTTCATTTTTGGAATGAGAACCATTGATTGATCTGATTCTTCTTGGAAAACCATAGTGCGGGATATAATGATTAACCAGGCACTTTATAACAGCGTACTGTCTTCACAACCTACAGGATATGCCTCAGGCCACCCTGTGAACTGATCCACCATGACTAATAAGTACCTCTTCCCTTGAACCTTTTGTATCATATCTGTGAAATCTATCACCAATTCCTCACCAGGACCACGGAGAGGTGTAAAACAGACTCTGGGTTGCTTCAATGTCGGTTTGCTATTGTACTGCTGGCAAATAGCACAGGACAAAACAAAATGTGATACCATGGTAGCCATGCAAGGGTGCCACCAGTGTTTCAGTGTAGTTAACATTTGTTTGTGTGTAAGTATTCCCTCGTCACTTGTTAATTGATCTATCCATTATGAATTAGTCGAGACGTCTAAGTTAGTGATCTTTAAATAGCTTAATTTTCGCAACGTCTTTCGCTTACGGCCATACCACCCTGAGCACGCCCGATCTCGTCCGATCTTGGAAGCTAAGCAGGGTCGGGCCTGGTTAGTACTTGGATGGGAGACCGCCTGGGAATACCAGGTGCTGTAAGCTTTTTCATGTTTGCCTTTTTTTATTTCAAGATAAACTGAAACCTGTAAAGGCCAGAGGCTGTCATTCTGCATTTATCCATTCATTCATCCCCAAATTCAACGGTGTAGCTAATGAATATTGATTTCATTTTATATTCGTATCTTTATTTTTCCTTTATTTCATGCTTTGAAAGAGTGGATTTTCATAACCACCTTATACGTTATCAAAAACCTATTTTAAAGCATGCATTATACGGAGCAATGTACTATTGATCCTGTACACTTCCCAGCCTTCTTTTTAAAACACTCTTTCCTGTAACGTGTCATATATAGCCTATTGCTTTCTACTGGAGAGAAATAAGTCTGGGGCTGTTCTCTTCTCTTTCTTTTTGTTGAACAGTATCAGCAAGAGAGGTAAAACGGACAGCCAGGAAAGGTTAGATTAGAAAAAACTTTCATATCGTCTATATATTAAAAACGGGCGGACTGACACACCAATAGCCAGAAAATATAGACGCGTGTAGCTAAGGATGTCTGTAAAATTTGAAAGTATTGGGTGTTGGAACTTTTTTCAATTCGAAGTCTTTCGCTTAACCTATTCATGATGTAACGATATGAAAGTTTTTTCTAGTCTACCCTTTGCACTCTATCTGCCATGTGCCTTGCGCTGCTTAGTTTTTTTGTTCTTATTAACCTCATTTTTTATTTTATTGATATTATGTCTTTCTTCAAATTGCCTAATTGTATAGTAGTATAGTTTTTGTTATCGTTTTATCTATTTTCTTGGTGTTATCTGTATGCACCGGGGACTGAGAGTAACGCAATTTCGATTCTCTGTATGTATGTACTGTACATGTGGAAGAATTGACAATAAAGCCCCTGGTTAGTACTTGGATGGGAGACCGCCTGGGAATACCAGGTGCTGTAAGCTTTATCATGTTTGCCTTTTTTTATTTCGAGATAAACTGAAACCTGTAAAGGCCAGAGGCTGTCATTCTGCATTTATCCATTCATTCGTTTCTTCCTTCTGTGCGTCCTCTCAAGCAACCCATTAAGCACATCTTAACAAGGCACAGGGCCGAAGTTGACTTTGCCATGTTACAAAGAAAACTCTCTCCTGTTGATGGTTCAGAGGGCTCAACATTAAGGACCTCGGTCCCCAAATTCAACGTTGTAGTTAATGAATATTAGTTTAATTTTTTATTCACATCTTTATTTATTCTTTATTTCATGCTTTGAAAGAGTGGATTTTCATAACCACCTTATACGTTATCAAAAACCTATTTTAATGCATGAATTATACGGAGCAATGTAATATTGATCCCGTACAACTCCCAGCCCTCTTTTTAAAACACTCTTGTCTGTAACGTGTCATATATAGCCTATTGCTTGCTACTGGAGCGAAATAAGTCTGGGGCTGTTCTGTTCTCTTTCTTTTTGTTGAACAGTATCAGCAAGAGAGGTAAAACGGACGGCCAGGAGAGGGTAGACAAGAAAAAACTTTCATATCGTCTATATATTAAAAACGGGAGGACTGACACACCAATAGCCAGAATATATAGACGCATGTAGCTAAGTATGTCTGTAAAATTTGAAAGTATTGGGTGTTGGAACTTTTTTCAATTCGAAATCTTTCGCTTTACCTATTCATGATGTAATATGACATGAAATGTTTTATGCCAAGTGATAGTTGCTGAGGAAAATCTGGTTTTTGAAAAAGTAATTATATATACATTTACATCAACAAAGCGTGGCATACGAACACTGTCACTGTTGGGAGTCACTGCTCAGCAAACCTTGAGTTTCTCATGGTTAAGTGTAGACCTTTCTATCTGCCTCGGGAGTTCACTTCAACCATAATAACAGCAGTGTACATTCCACCGGATGCTAATGCCAAGCTTGCATTGAAAGAACTTCAGGCAGCCATTAGTAAACAACAGACTGCTCACCCGGAAGCTGCTTTTATTGTTGCAGGTGATTTTAATCACTGCAAACTGAAAACAGTGCTACCAAAATTCCACCAGCATGTTTCCTGCCATACCAGAGGAGACAAAACTTTGGATCATGTTTACACAAACATTGATGGAGCTTACAGCGACCACCCTCCCCCACCTCGGACAGTCTGATCACCTTCCATTGTTTCTCACACCCAAGTATTCACCCCTCATCAACCGTGTGAAACCATCAGTGAGGACCATCAAAGTTTGGCCTACTGAAGCAGACTCTTTACTTCAGGACAGATTCCAACACACGGACTGGAGTATGTTTGCTTCTCAGGCTGCCGGTGGCTCTCATATGGACATTGACACTTATACCTCCTCCGTACTGGATTACATCAACAACACCATTGATGATGTAACCACAGAAAAACAAATAACAACATACCCTAATCAGAAGCCTTGGATGAACAAGGAGGTGCGACTTCTGCTGAAAGCCCGCAACATCGCCTTCAGGTCAGATGACACCCAGGCCTACAGTACATCCAGGGCTAACCTGAAGAAGGGCATCAAGAAGGCCAAGTACTGTTACAAGCTGAAAGTGGAGGAACACTTTTCTAACTCCGACCCTCGAAGCATGTGGCAGGGCATCCAGGCCATCACTAGCTACAAATCTAGCAACACCACCACAACGGTCACGGACATCTCCGTTCTTAACGAGCTAAATGACTTTTATGCTCGTTTCAACAACGACAGCAAGGAGACAGCCACCAAAATCATACCCTCAGCAGACCACCAACCTCTCAAACTCACCTTCACAGAGGTGCACACTTCACTCAGCCGGGTCAATGCACGCAAAGCTGCCGGCCCAGATGGTATTCCTGGACGTGTGCTTAGGGCATGTGCGGAGCAGCTTGCTGGGGTCTTCACAGACATTTTCAATCTGTCCCTCAACCAAGCAACTGTGCCAACATGCTTCAAGTCCACATCCATCGTACCTGTGCCGAAACACTCCTCCCCAATGTGCCTGAACGATTATCGCCCTGTAGCACTCACACCCATCATCATGAAGTGCTTCGAGCGTCTTGTCCCTGCACACCTCAAAGACTGTCTCCCATCTACACTGGACCCACATCAATTTGCCTATCGCAGAAATAGGAGCACAGAGGACGCAGTATGCTCAGTTCTGCACTCTGCACTCACACACTTAGACAATGTTAACACCTATGTACGGATGTTGTTTGTTGACTTCAGCTCAGCATTTAACACTGTTATCCCCTCCAAGCTGACCTCCAAACTTGCAGAGCTGGACATTAACACCTCTCTCTGCAGCTGGATTATGGACTTTCTGACCAACAGGCCTCAGCATGTTAGGTCAGGCCACACAAACTCCACCACCATCACACTTAATACCGGCGTACCACAGGGCTGCGTGCTGAGCCCATTCCTCTACTCCCTTTACACCCATGACTGCAAGCCTGTGCATGGATCCAACTCCATCATTAAGTTTGCAGACGACACCATGGTGATAGGCCTCATCAGTGACAACGACAAGACTGCCTACAGGGAGGAGGTGCAGCACCTGGCCACTTGGTGCGCTGACAATAACCTGCTTCTGAACACCACCAAGACCAAGGAGCTCATTGTGGACTTCAGGAAACAGACAGGACGCACGCACGACCGAATCCACATAAATGGGATGGTTGTTGAGCGTGTCTCCAGCTTCAAGTTCCTGGGAACCACCATCTCCGAGAACCGGTCCTGGAACTCTAACACCTCCAGCCTGGTCAAAAAGGCTCACCAGCGCCTCTTCTTTCTCAGGACACTGAAGAAGAACCAGCTGTCTTCAGCCATCCTGGTGAACTTTTATAGGTGTACGATCGAGAGCATCCTGACCAGCTGTATCACAGCTTGGTATGGGAACTGCTCTGTGGCTGACCGCAAAGCGCTGCAGAGGGTGGTGAAAACTGCCCAACGCATCACAGGAACAACACTTCCTGCTATTGCGGACATCCAGAGGAAGCGCTGTCTTCGTCGAGCTCGCAGCATCCTCAAGGACTCGTCTCACCCTGACCAAAGACGGTTCACCCTCCTGCCCTCTGGGAGGCGCTTCAGGAGCCTCCGGACAAGGACAACAAGACTGAGGGACAGCTTTTTCCCTAAAGCTGTCTCCTTACTGAACTCTTCCCTCTGACACCCCTCAATCACCCCCCCCCATCTTATACACAGACTCCCCCCCCCCTCTATAACACTACACTTATTTAAAATACTCTTCACAATGACCAGTTGTTACATGCACTACTGTTCACTCAGTAACACTGGACAATCCATTTGCACACGGAAAACAAAATTCCAATGCACTTTACCATCCACTGCAATACTGTAATTATGTTCATAGATCTGTCTATAGTGTACATACACTTTACATAATGTATAGTTTGTTCATAGCACACCTGACTGTATATCTGCCTGTATATTAACCTGTAAATCTGTCCATAATACTTATCTATATTCATATATTCTGTATAATTATTGTATATATACATATATAACCTGTATTTACTGCTTATTGCACTTCTGGTTAGATGCTAACTTCCTTTCGTTGCCTTGTATCCTACATGTGCAGTGACAATAAAGTTGAATCTAATCTAAAAAAAATATATAAAT
Source organism: Triplophysa yarkandensis (assembly GCA_033220385.1). Classification (NCBI taxonomy): domain Eukaryota; kingdom Metazoa; phylum Chordata; class Actinopteri; order Cypriniformes; family Nemacheilidae; genus Triplophysa; species Triplophysa yarkandensis. The sequence continues at coordinate 428,602 of CM065677.1, read as the reverse complement.
ATATACATATACGCTGAAATGACACGAAATAATGAAAGGCGTGATTCCATGGCAGAAAAATGAAGGGATTGTGCAAAGAATGCATCACAAGCAATCCAAAAGAAACTTTTATTTGCTGGCGTTTTCCCGAACAGTGCAAGTGAATGGAACATGTGTGTAATAAGACCGGTCAAAGGAATCCCAGCTCAAAAAATCTTTTTTCTCTTAATGCGAAATTAAGCCTGGGGTTAAGATAGTCCAAAATGAAACTATTCTACTAATTTGAAGGGGGTAAGACACATGGAGACCCGCTCGAGGTCTGGCCGATCACGTCTAAGTTAGTCATCTTTAAATAGCTTAATTTTTGCAACGTCTTTCCCTTACGGCCATACCACCCTGAGCACGCCCGATCTCGTCCGATCTTGGAAGCTAAGCAGGGTTGGGCCTGGTTAGTACTTGGATGGGAGACCGCCTGGGAATACCAGGTGCTGTAAGCTTTTTCATGTTTGCCTTTTTTTATTTCAAGATAAACTGAAACCTGTAAAGGCCAGAGGCTGTCATTCTGCTTTTATCCATTCATTCTTCCCCAAATTCAACGGTGTAGCTAATGAATATTGGTTTCATTTTATATTCATATCTTTATTTTTTCTTTATTTCATGCTTTGAAAGAGTGGATTTTCATAACCACCTTATACGTTATCAAAAACCTATTTTAAAGCATGCATTATACGGAGCAATGTACTATTGATCCCGTACACTTCCCAGCCCTCTTTTTAAAACACTCTTTCCTGTAACGTGTCATATATAGCCTATTGCTATCTACTGGAGAGAAATAAGTCTGGGGCTGTTCTCTTCTCTTTCTTTTTGTTGAACAGTATCAGCAAGAGAGGTAAAACGGACGGCCAGGAAAGGTTAGATTAGAAAAAACTTTCATATCGTCTATATATTAAAAAAGGGTGGACTGACACACCAATAGCCAGAAAATATAGACGCATGTAGCTAAGGATGTCTGTAAAATTTGAAAGTATTGGGTGTTGGAACTTTTTTCAATTCGAAATCTTTCGCTTTACCTATTCATGATGTAATATGACATGAAATGTTTTATCCCGAGTGATAGTTGCTGAGGAAAGTCTGGCTTTTGAAAAAGTAATTATATATAAATATATACATATACGCTGAAATGACACGAAAAAATGAAAGGCGTGATTCCAAGGCAGAAAAATGATGGGATTGTGCAATGAATGCATCACAAGCAATCCAAAAGAAACTTTTATTTGCTGGCGTTTTCCCGAACAGTGCAAGTGAATGGAACATGTGCGTAATAAGACCGGTCAAAGGAATGACAGCTCAAAAAATCTTTTTTCTCTTAATGCGAAATTAAGCCTGGGGATAAGATAGTCCAAAATGAAACTGATCCACTAGTTTGAAGGGGGAAGACACATGGAGACCGGCTGGAGGTCTGGCCGAGCACGTCTAAGTTAGTGATCATTAAATAGCTTAATTTTCCCGACATCTTTCGCTTATGGCCATACCACCCTGAGCACGCCCGATCTCGTCCGATCTCGGAAGCTAAGCAGGGTCGGGCCTGGTTAGTACTTGGACGGGAGACCGCCTGGGAATACCAGGTGCTGTAAGCTTTTTCATGTTTGCCTTTTTTTATTTCAAGATAAACTGAAACCTGTAAAGGCCAGAGGCTGTCATTCTGCATTTATCCATTCATTCATCCCCAAATTCAACGGTGTAGCTAATGAATATTGGTTTCATTTTATATTCATATCTTTATTTTTTCTTTATTTCATGCTTTGAAAGAGTGGATTTTCATAACCACCTTATACGTTATCAAAAACTTATTTTAAAGCATGCATTATACGGAGCAATGTACTATTGATCCCGTACACTTCCCAGCCCTCTTTTTAAAACACTCTTTCCTGTAACGTGTCATATATAGCCTATTGCTATCTACTGGAGAGAAATAAGTCTGGAGCTGTTCTCTTCTCTTTCTTTTTGTTGAACAGTATCAGCAAGAGAGGTAAAACGGACGGCCAGGAAAGGTTAGATTAGAAAAAACTTTCATATCGTCTATATATTAAAAACGGGTGGACTGACACACCAATAGCCAGAAAATATAGACGCATGTAGCAAAGGATGTCTGTTAAATTTGAAAGTATTGGGTGTTGGAACTTTTTTCAATTCGAAGTCTTTTGCCTAACCTATTCATGATGTAACGATATGAAAGTTTTTTCTAGTCTACCCTTTGCACTCTATCTGCCATGTGCATTGCGCTGCTTAGTTTTTTTGTTCTTATTAACCTTATTTTTTATTTTATTGATATTATGTCTTTCTTCAAATTGCCTAATTGTATAGTAGTATAGTTTTTGTTATCTTTTTATCTATTTTCTTGGTGTTATCTGTATGCACCGGGGGACTGAGAGTAACGCAATTTCGATTCTCTGTATGTATGTACTGTACATGTGGAAGAATTGACAATAAAGCAGACTTGAACTTGAACTTGAACTTAATATGACATGAAATGTTTTATGCCGAGTTATAGTTGCTGAGGAAAGTCTGGCTTTTGAAAAAGTTTTTATATATAAATATATACATATATGCCGAAATGACACGAAGTAATGAAAGGCGTGATTCCAAGGCAGTAAAATGAAGGGATTGTGCAAAGAATGCATCACAAGCAATCCAAAAGAAACGTTTATTTGCAGGCGTTTTTCCAACAGTGCAAGTGACGGGGAAATGTGCGCAATAAGACCCGTCAAAGGAATCCCAGCTCAAAAAATATTTTTTCTCTTAATGCGAAATTAAGCCAGGGGATAAGATAGTCCAAAATGAAACTGATCCACTAGTTTGAAGTGGGAAGACACATGGAGACCGGCTGGAGGTCTGGCCGAGCACGTCTAAGTTAGTAATCTTTAAATAGCTTAATTTTCCCGACATCTTTCGCTTACGGCCATACCACCCTGAGCACGCCCGATCTCGTCCGATCTCGGAAGCTAAGCAGGGTCGGGCCTGGTTAGTACTTGGATGGGAGACCGCCTGGGAATACCAGGTGCTGTAAGCTTTTTCATGTTTGCCTTTTTTTATTTCGAGATAAATTGAAACCTGTAAAGGCCAGAGGCTGTCATTCTGCATTTATCCATTCATTCGTTGCTTCCTTCTGTGCGTCCTCTCAAGCAACCCATTAAGCACATCTTAACAAGGCACAGGGCCGAAGTTGACTTTGCCATGTTACAACGAAAACTCTCGTGTTGAGGGTTCAGAGGGCTCAACATTAAGGACCTCGGTCCCCAAATTCAACGGTGTAGTTAATGAATATTAGTTTAATTTTTTATTCACATCTTTATTTATTCTTTATTTCATGCTTTGAAAGAGTGGATTTTCATAACCACCTTATACGTTATCAAAAACCTATTTTAAAGCATGAATTATACGGAGCAATGTAATATTGATCCCGTACACTTCCCAGCCCTCTTTTTAAAACACTCTTGTCTGTAACGTGTCATATATAGCCTATTGCTTGCTACTGGAGCGAAATAAGTCTGGGGCTGTTCTCTTCTCTTTCTTTTTGTTGAACAGTATCAGCAAGAGAGGTAAAACGGACGTCAGGAAAGGGTAGACTAGAAAAAACTTTCATATCGTCTATATATTAAAAAAGGGTGGACTGACACACCAATAGCCCGAAAATATAGACGCATGTAGCTAAGGATGTCTGTAAAATTTGAAAGTATTGGGTGTTGGAACTTTTTTCAATTCGAAATCTTTCGCTTTACCTATTCATGATGTAATATGACATGAAATGTTTTATGCCGAGTGATAGTTGATGAGGAAAGTCTGGCTTTTGAAAAAGTAATTATATATAAATATATACATATGTAACCGGGGCATAATATTGTCCATTCATACCTACCCGCCACTAGGGATTACTCGTGTTTACGTGATGCATAGTAGAGTGCACACAAAGGAAGAGTGTACTACACGTGTGAGTTGTGCGTGGTCATACTTGTCTGCGGCTGAGCACATGAGCAGTTGTGCACAAGATTAAAAGCAAACATTAGACTTTCCTAAGGAAAGGGGGAAAGTCCTGCTTGTGTTTTGCTTACCACCTTGTGCATCATGTGTTTGGTGTCTGTCTGCAAGATATTTCCGGGTAGATATATACATATCTAATGTGGCAGAGATTGAGCGTGAGTGTTTATTTAAAGAGTTTAAATAAAGTTGCATGTTCTGTCATAATAATTGGGAATTTGTGGAAAATAATAATCCATTTTCTCTTTGACTGAATTATAATAGAGGGGAGAACAGATACACGTGTGTCAGCGCCTCGTTTCATGGTACAGCGTGTCACAGAGTCCGTTCATTTATTTTGTTTCGTATTATAAATGTTATTGTGCACTCAAAGAAGAGAGAGAAATGTTTTGTAATGTTTATATTATGTCAGCAATAAATATAATTTGTTAATAGGCTAAATATGAACATTTTGGTACCATGATTGACACTGTATAAATGATTAATGAGGTGTAAACTGGATTCATTTCAGATTTATTGAGTTAAGTGGCTAATGTGTATGTACTATGAATGTTTCTGTGTTTTGTCTATATTACAGAATAGCATCCAAAAGCCACTACCGTTGTTTTATAGGGGTATATTTCATACATTTGTGTGCTTTATTTATTTTTCTTTAAACTGAATAGGCCATTGTAACCAAATATTTACAGTGTATTTGGAGTTTGTGTTAATTTGATCTCTTTTTATATTTCTTGTTAACTTTGTTTATTATAATATTCTATGCAGGGGAAATTTCACAGTCATTTAATGCTGTGTTTTCTCTTAACTCAGTCGGAAATAAAGAACCCCTGTTAGATGTATGGCTGTGCTGGAGTCTTCGTCATAGTGTGAAGGTTTACACGGCCACATCTTTTGGTGTCAGAAGTGGGATTATTAGTTACTTACTGTGGGTTTCCTTTTGTGCATAGGCTTTGTTTATTGTTTTTCTTCATTCTTATTACTACAAGTGGGTTAAACAACAGTAAACAACGGTAGTGGTCGAGGCTGGATGTTTGTCACCCAGAGTCAACAGCGAGCTATGTGCTGAGCCAGGAAGGACGGCAGGGAGAGTTCAAGTGTCAACGTTTCAGGATCAACTTAACTGGGAAGGCTGCATGGCACTGTGTTAGTGTGTGATTTTGTAGAGACTGAAGCCATTGACATCTGCCGTATAGAGCCATGGAAGCTGAAGATACTGAGCAGGCCCAGAGAGAGGACAGCCAAGGACTTGGTGCTGCTTCCTGGGTGAGTGACGACGAGAGAGTTAACCCTTTGCTGCAGCTCCAGTCTCAAATTCAGGATTTGGGAAAGAGACAGGATGCAGTGATGTCAACACTGGCTAGTTTTAACACTGTCAATACTAGGTCTTATGTCTATATCCCTAGAGAACGACAAATTGTTCCTTACTGTGATGACCCTTCTAAAGACTGTCAGACCATCGATGAGTTTATTGAGGAACTCGAATGAGTAATTCGTGTAAGGGGATTGAGTCGTGAAGACCAAGTAGGCTTTATTTTGTCACACTTAAGGGGGTCAGCACTTGATGAGGTCAAATTGTGTTTGGGGGGAGATGATGTAGCGCCTGGAGATCTGGTTGTTTGTTTGAGAGATGCTTTTCGTGAGAAACGGACAACCCCTCAACTGTTACATGCCTTCTATTCACGGAAACAGTTAGAAGGGGAGAACCTCCGTGATTATTCACATGCCTTGTCAACAATGTTGAGTGCTGCGGTACAACAATCGTCAAAAGCAGTTCCTGATGTGCAAGTAACACTGAGGGATCAGTTTATTGAGGGAGTTAGAGACTTCGCCGAGAACTGCGTAAGTTAGTGCGTGACCGGCCCCGTGCAACACTGTTTGAGGTTAGGGAAGAGGGATTAATGTGGTGCGCAGAAGAACAACAACCCCGTAAGGCGAGTACTGCCAAAAGTCACTACTTGGTGGGCATCGAGGGGTGTGCGGGTTCTTCAAAAAGGGCCATATCTCCTTCAGAAGACTTGCACGCTGTATTAAAAGAGGTTGTGACAGTAGTGGCACAACAAGGCAAAGCTATCAGTGAGCTTACTAACGCTGTCCGTAACCTTACCACTCAAAGAGGCAGCTCAACCTCTGAAAGGCCTCAAAGACCTAAGCTTAAGCCTAGATATACCAGAGACGGTCAACCTATTTGCTTGAGGTGTGAAGGGGTGGGACATATAGCCCGTCAGTGCACCTCTCAAAGTATTCAGGAAAGCCAGGTGACAGCCCCAGCCGAAACTCTTGTGCCGGGAAACGGGGTCCCTCCGTTGTGTTGAGCCAAGCAATGAGAGGGGACCACCATGGCTCAACTACTAGTCCTTTGACAAAAGAGCGTTTTTTGGAACGCGCTGTGGGCGAATGCCCTGTAGTTGATATTAACATCGGGGGGGGTAGCTGTGAAGTGTCTTTTAGACACAGGCAGCAATGTGAGCACACTAGCAGAAAGCTTTTTCAGAGGGAAGCTACATGGGGGGGATAAAGATATGCACAGCACCATGAAATGGCTCAAGATTACAGCTGCAAACAAATTACCGCTCCCGTATTTAGGTTATGTCGAGTTGGACATCCAGGTAATGGGAGTAACAATACCAGGGTGTGGTTTCTTGATTGTCCGAGATCAGAATGGTGGGGAAGCTGATAATTCACCTCCAGGCATTATTGGCATGAATATTGCCAAGCGTTGTAAGCAGCTGATTTTAGCTGAGTTCGACAATGCACTGGAGGGAACATTAGACCCAGATTGGCGAGTGGCTTTTACTAAGGTGCACGAGGCAGCACTGATTGAGCCAACCTCTACAGTCCGAGTGGCTGGAAAATCCAAAACACTTATACCTGCAGCCTCAATTACTACAATCCAGGGCTGGGTGCATAAGGAGCCACCCCATGCCAATGGTGTTATGATATTTGAGCCGGGGTCGATGCCACTTCCAGGGGGGTTGGTCTTAGTGCCTACAACAGTATCGTCTAGTAAAGGTGTTTTCCCTGTACAGGTGTTGAATCTTGCATCAGAAGATGTTTGGCTGCCTCCCAAAACAAGGTTAGGGGTACTATCTCAGGGTCACAAGGTCGAAAGTAATTCTTGCAAGGTGGAATTTCAGCGAGTTTCTGATGATCATGAGGAGGTCACGGTCCATGTAAGATCAATGACAGAGGTTCAAGGTGATGGTGACCTACCGTGTCCTGTAGATCGTGTGCAAATGGGGGGAACTCCAGAGCAACAGGTCGGGTTACAAGCATTGCTGAGGCAATACGCAGATGTGTTTGCGACGTCCTACAATGATCTTGGGTACACTGATTTGGTAAAACATGAGATCCCCGTGACTGATGACCTTCCAGTCACTCAAGTGTACAGACGTATACCTCCAAATCAGTTTGAAGAGGTGAGGGAACATATTTCTGGTCTGCTTAAAAAGGGAGTCATCAGAGAAAGTTCAAGCTCATACGCTTCGCCAGTGGTATTGGTCCGGAAGTCTGATGGGAGTCTGCGCCTGTGCGTAGACTACCGGAGGCTGAATGCAAAGACTCAACGTGACGCATTTCCACTGCCAAGAATCGAAGAGAGCCTAGACGCACTGTGTAAAGCACAAGTGTTTTCGACCATAGAACTTGCGAGCGGCTATCACCAGTTAGCAGTTCACGAGAAGGATCGACACAAAACCGCGTTTGTCACCCCATTCGGTCTGTATGAGTACTCGCGGATGCCGTTTGGTCTTTGCAACGCGCCGGTGACATTTCAGAGACTCATGCAGGCCGTAATGGGCGAGCTAGTGTTTCAAATAGTGTTGGTTTATTTGGATGACCTGTTGGTATATTCCGATACATTCAAGAGTCACCTAACCAGGCTTGAGACTGTGTTTCGACGGTTGAGAGAGGCTGGATTAAAGATCAAGGTGGAGAAGTGTCACTTTCTCCAACCTGAGGTCAGGTTTCTAGGGCACCTTGTATCAGCCCAAGGCATAGGCCCTGATCCCGACAAGGTGAGCGCTGTGGTGCAGTGGCCAGTGCCTAATACGGTCAAGGAACTGCGATCCTTTTTGGGGTTCTGCAGTTATTACCGCAGGTTTATTGCAGGCTTCTCCAAGGTGGCAGGTCCTTTGCACGATATTGTGAACGAGTGCACTGCAAAAGGTAGGGGATCCCAGAGTAAGGAGCTATACCAGGGCCTTTGGTCACCTGAATGCCAGCAAGCATTTGAGCACCTGAAGGGAGAACTGACTCGTGCTCCAAATCTGGGGTATGCCGACTTCCCACTCCCGTTTGTGCTGGAGACAGACGCCAGTAGTTTGGGGCTGGGTGCTGTTTTATACCAGTATCAGGGAGGGAAAAAGATAGTAATAGCCTACGCTACTCGAAGGTTGAGAGGGGCCGAACGCAATGATCGCAACTATAGCAGCCGGAAACTAGAGCTCTTGGCATTAAAGTGGGCTGTAGTAGAGAAGTTCAGGGGTTATCTGCTGGGGTCTCAGTTCACCATCCTTACTGATAACAACCCACTCTGTCACCTTAATACTGCTAAATTAGGTGCAGTGGAGCAACGTTGGGCGGCTCAGCTGGCTGTGTTTAGTTTTAAGGTGCTGTACCGGCCGGGGCGCTGTAACACAGCGGCTGATGCTCTCTCTCGTAGGCCAGGACTAGAAGACAAGGAAGTAGAGACTGAAGATGCAGAGTACGATGATTGCGTGGCTATTTGTAATGCACTGCATGTAGGAACGGCTGTTGAGCTTGATCTTGCGAAGTCCAGACCTGTTCCGGCTGAGCTGACAGAAGGTGAAATAAGCTCCGAGCAGGGTCTTGGAAACACCCCAATGTTTCCGGGGTATACTAGGGAAGAGCTCTGTCATTTTCAGGAGACAGATCCGTCCTTAAGTGTCTTGAAACGTTTTTGGCAAGCAAAAAGAAAGCCTTCCGTTCGGGAGAAACGGGGTTTGCCTAGGCAAGTGCAGTCACTGCTCAAGCAGTGGGGGGAAATTAAAGAATATGAGGGATTGTTGTATCGAGTAGTTGATGATGCATCTCTAGGTGAGTGCCAACAGATGTTAATCTCGGCGTGCTTGGTTGAGCAGGTGCTACAGAGTGTCCATGACAATATGGGGCACCAAGGCATTGAGAGAACCTTGGGGTTGCTCAAGCCGAGGTGCTATTGGCCAGGGATACAAGACGCTGTAGAAACCTGGGTGAAAAATTGTCCCCGTTGTGTGCTTTCTAAGATGCCTCAACCAAAGATTCGTGCAGCTTGGACTCCCTTTCTAGCTACTCGACCGCTAGAAGTGGTTGATTTCACCACTCTGGAACCGGCCACTGATGGTCGGGAAAACGTGCTGGTGGTGACAGACGTTTTCACCAAGTTCAGCCTGGCGTTTCCTACACGAGACCAGAAGGCTGAAACTACCGCCAAGATCCTCCTGAAAGAGTGGTTTCTCAAATATGGAGTGCCGCAGAGATTGCACTCGGACCAGGGGAGAAACTTTGAGAGCGCAGTAATGCCTGAACTGTGCAGGTTGTACGGGGTACGGAAGTCCAGAACTACTCCGTATCACCCGCAGGGCAACCCACAATGTGAGCGATTTAATCGCACGATACATGACCTCCTGCGCTCTCTACCTCCCGACAAGAAGCGTAAGTGGCCAGAGCACCTGCCAGAAATGGTGTATGCCTACAACGTAACTCCCCATTCTTCGACGGGATTTTCCCCGTATTTCATGCTATTTGGAACGCAACCATTTCTTCCAGTTGATGCATTGTTGGGCGAGAGCCTGACAAGGACCCTGAGTCAAACTGGTTGTCTGTTCACAAAGAGCGGCTCCAGGATGCCCATGCCAGAGCCCGAGAGTATGCAGAGAAAAAGGCAGCAGAGCGAACTTTGAGACATGAGAGTGATGTGTATTGTGAGATTGCTATTGGACAAAATGTCTATTTAAGGCACCGTCCTGCCGGTAGAAATAAGATCCAAGACGCTTGGGCACCTGAGGTTCATGTGGTAAAAGATGTTCAAGGAACCACATTTGTGGTGGAACCAATTGAAGGGGGTGCCCCAAGACGGATACACCGTGCAGATATTCGGCCTTGCCCTCTACCGACTCCCATGCGAACTCCCGTGCCAGCTCCTCGTAGCAGGGTACGTCCCGTGAACCAAAATGTTGTTCCACTAGCCAAGACATCAGCAGTGCCTTCCGATGTTGAGTGTGTAGTTGTACAGGAGATATGGCAACCCAAAGGGCAGTCAGTGCCTTTAGTGGAGGGAAGTGTAGAACAGTCCTGTCCACGGGCAGAGGCCTTAATAGCACCTGAGCTTGAAGGATGTGAGCAAGTTGATGAGACACCAAATATGCTAGAGAGGAGCATAGATGAAGGAAACGGTGATCCAAATGAGGTACAGATAGACTGCGTTCCAGATGCTGGTGTGGAACATCCTGTTCCGGCTCTGAAAAGAGCACCTACACCTGCGCCACGCTGGTCTCAAAGAAAGACAGCAGGCAAACATAGTAACTTGTATAATTTGCCGAAGCCAGTTTGTAATGCTGTATCATTTAGCCCTGATGTTTTGTCTCAAGTATTAGCAGGAATGGTAATGTACACATCTGAAAAACTGAAAGAGGCTATGGACAGTTAGAAGAGAAGTCCACCAGGACGTTGACTTATGGCAGGGGAGAGTGTAACCGGGGCATAATATTGTCCATTCATACCTACCCGCCACTAGGGATCACTCGTGTTTACGTGATGCATAGTAGAGTGCACACAGAGGAAGAGTGTACTACACGTGTGAGTTGTGCGTGGTCATACCTGTCTGCGGCTGAGCACATGAGCAGTTGTTCACAAGATTAAAAGCAAACATTAGCCTTTCTTAAGGAAAGGGGGAAAGTCCTGCTTGTGTTTTGCTTACCACCTTGTGCATCATGTGTTTGGTGTCTGTCTGCAAGATATTTCCGGGTAGATATATACATATCTAATGTGGCGGAGATTGAGCGTGAGTGTTTATTTAAAGAGTTTAAATAAAGTTGCATGTTCTGTCATAATAATTGGGAATTTGTGGAAAATAATAATCCATTTTCTCTTTGACTGAATTATAATAGAGGGGAGAACAGATACACGTGTGTCAGCGCCTCGTTTCATGGTACAGCGTGTCACAGAGTCCGTTCATTTATTTTGTTTCGTATTATAAATGTTATTGTGCACTCAAAGAAGAGAGAGAAATGTTTTGTAATGTTTATATTATGTCAGCAATAAATATAATTTGTTAATAGGCTAAATATGAACATTTTGGTACCATGATTGACACTGTATAAATGATTAATGAGGTGTAAACTGGATTCATTTCAGATTTATTGAGTTAAGTGGCTAATGTGTATGTACTATGAATGTTTCTGTGTTTTGTCTATATTACAGAATAGCATCCAAAAGCCACTACCGTTGTTTTATAGGGGTATATTTCATACATTTGTGTGCTTTATTTATTTTTCTTTAAACTGAATAGGCCATTGTAACCAAATATTTACAGTGTATTTGGAGTTTGTGTTAATTTGATCTCTTTTTATATTTCTTGTTAACTTTGTTTATTATAATATTCTATGCAGGGGAAATTTCACAGTCATTTAATGCTGTGTTTTCTCTTAACTCAGTCGGAAATAAAGAACCCCTGTTAGATGTATGGCTGTGCTGGAGTCTTCGTCATAGTGTGAAGGTTTACACGGCCACACATATATGCTGAAATGACACGAAATAATGAAAGTCGTGATTCCAAGGCAGAAAAATGAAGAGTTTGTGCAAAGAATGCATCACAAGCAATCCAAAAGAAACATTTATTTGCTGGCGTTTTCCCGAACAGTGCAAGTGAATGGAACATGTGCGTAATAAGACCGGTCAAAGGAATAACAGCTCAAAAAATCTTTTTTCTCTTAATGCGAAATTAAGCCTGGGGATAAGATAGTCCAAAATGAAACTATTCTACTAATTTGAAGGGGGTAAGACACATGGAGACCCGAACGAGGTCTGGCCGATCACGTCTAAGTTAGTGATCTTTAAATAGCTTAATTTTCGCAACGTCTTTCGCATATGGCCATACCACCCTGAGCACGCCCGATCTCGTCCGATCTTGGAAGCTAAGTAGGGTCGGGCCTGGTTAGTACTTGGATGGGAGACCGCCTGGGAACACCAGGTGCTGTAAGCTTTTTGATGTTTGCCTTTTTTTATTTCAAGATAAACTGAAACCTGTAAAGGCCAGAGGCTGTCATTCTGTATTTATCCATTCATTCGTTGCTTCCTTCTGTGCGTCCTCTCAAGCATTAAGCACATCTTAACAAGGCACTGGGCCGAAATTGACTTTGCCATGTTACAACGAAAACTCTCTCGTGTTGAGGGTTCAGAGGGCTCAACATTAAGGACCTCGGTCCCCAAATTCAACTTTGTAGTTAATGAATATTAGTTTAATTTTTTATTCACATCTTTATTTATTCTTTATTTCATGCTTTGAAAGAGTTGATTTTCATAACCACCTTATACGTTATCAAAAACCTATTTTAATGCATGAATTATACGGAGCAATGTAATATTGATCCCGTACAACTCCCAGCCCTCTTTTTAAAACACTCTTGTCTGTAACGTGTCATATATAGCCTATTGCTTGCTACTGGAGCGAAATAAGTCTGGGGCTGTTCTCTTCTCTTTCTTTTTGTTGAACAGTATCAGCAAGAGAGGTAAAACGGACGGCCAGGAAAGAAAACTTTCATATCGTCTATATATTAAAAACGGGAGGACTGACACACCAATAGCCCGAAAATATAGACGCATGTAGCTAAGGATGTCTGTAAAATTTGAAAGTATTGGGTGTTGGAACTTTTTTCAATTCGAAATCTTTCGCTTTACCTATTCATGATGTAATATGACATGAAATGTTTTATGCCGAGTGATAGTTGCTGAGGAAAGTCTGGCTTTTGAAAAAGTAATTATATATAAATATATACATATACGCTGAAATGACACGAAATAATGAAAGGCGTGATTCCATGGCAGAAAAATGAAGGGATTGTGCAAAGAATGCATCACAAGCAATCCAAAAGAAACTTTTATTTGCTGGCGTTTTCCCGAACAGTGCAAGTGACGGGGAAATGTGCGCAATAAGACCCGTCAAAGGAATCCCAGCTCAAAAAATCTTTTTTCTCTTAATGCGAAATTAAGCCTGGGGATAAGATAGTCCAAAATGAAACTGATCCACTAGTTTGAAGTGGGAAGACACATGGAGACCGGCTGGAGGTCTGGCCGAGCACGTCTAAGTTAGTGATCTTTAAATAGCTTAATTTTCGCAAAGGCTTTCGCTTATGGCCAAACCACCCTGAGCGCTCTAGAGCAAGTAGGAAGTGTGTGTGTGACTGCAGTTGGGAGAGAAAGGCTCTTCTTAAGTTTTATTGTTTAATTCTTGATTTTTGTTAATATTTTGGAAGAAGATATCATTTTGATTTGAAAGACACACGTTGAAGCTCCAAGCAGTATATCTGCTTGGAAGCACCCCTTGTTTTTGTTTGAACAATGGAGGGACCACATGGCAAAGACCTAGGAACGGCAGGAGGACTGGAAGAACGGACTGAGCGAAATGGAACACACAGAGAGGCTAATGGAGTAAACAGGGATCATGAAGGACAACGGAACATGAAGAAACGAGTGGATTACCTAAAAGAAGCGACAGTGGTGATTGATTTGAGGGACAACAAGGAGGTAAAAGCTGAAGACATCATTAAAGCAGTGACACAGAAGATTGGATTTGGCAAACTGTTAGCAGTGAGACCCAAGCATGGCAAGGAATATGAGCTAACGTTGGAAGGTGCGGATGTTTGTGATGTGTTAGTGGACGGAATGGAAATAAAAGGACAATTCTTTGAAGTAAGGAGATTGGAGGTAAAGGAGCAGATGGTATCTTTTCTACACCTGCCGGCATATTTAAAGGATGAAGTGATTGAGGACAAATTGAAGTTTTGGGGAGTCACTCCTATGATGAAAATAAAGAGAAGAGTCTATCCTGGAACGAACATTGCTGATGGTACGAGGTATGTGAAAGTAAAATTTCCTAAAGAGGTAACTTCACTGCCCTATAGCGCAAAATTTGAAACGGCAGATGGCGCGCAGTACTTTAGAGTAATTCATGATGGACAGGAAAAACTTTGTCGCATGTGCATGCAGCCAGGACATATCTTAAGGGACTGTCCTGATTTTAAATGCTTTGAATGCTACGAGCAAGGACATTTTGCGAAAGTCTGTAAAGCTGATAAATGTCCTGATTGTAAGAAAGCATTTATGAGATGTGACTGTGAAAGTGAACATGAAGAAGAGATTAATGATGAAACGGAAAATGGTGAACCTGGGAATAATATGGAAATGATGGACACTGTCAATAATGAAGATGAGGAGGATGGGACTGTAGAAGAAAATGGGGAGTTTAAAGGGCATGGGAAAGAAAAGGGTGGAGACAAGGAGTTGGAGAGGGCAGAGGGGGATGATATGGAGGGAATTATGGGAGAAGGTAATGCGGGCCTGGTGGATGATACAATAAAAGTGAGGAGGGAGGAGAAAAATGAGAAGGAGCAATTTGAGGACTGCATAGAAGTTAATTTGGAGGAGTTTAGGAGGGGAATGAAAAGAGGAAAATTAAATAAACCAAATGTAGAAGAAAGCAGGGAAAAAGGACAGAGAAGGAGAATGAGCTTAATTACAAAAGAAGATGGAGATTTAATGGAGAAGGTGGGAGAAAATAATGAACCATGAATGTGTTGTTTTTAATGACTCTATGTATTGTTTCAATCAATGTGAGGGGATTAACTAGTGTGGATAAATTTGACAAGCTGAAAGAGTTATGCAAAAAAGCTGATGTAATATTATTGCAGGAAACATTTTGGAAAGATGAAATGATGGACAGTTTTAAAAGAAGATGGAAAGGAGAAATGTATTATAATAATGGAGAAGGGGGGAAAGGGAAAGGAGTTGCTGTTTTATGTAAAAGAAAAATGAGCGATGATGTTGAAATCATATACCAAGATAAAGAAGGAAAATGCATTATTGTAAAACTGGTTATAGGAGGGGAAAATGTTTTTTTGTGTAATGTACATGCACCAAACGCAGAGGCGGAAAAGAAAATGTATTTTAATTATTTAAATGGCCTGATAGAAAAATGGGAAAGGATTATTCTAATGGGTGACTTCAATACAGTTTTCAGTAGAATGGATATAACAAATGACATGGTTTATAAAAGAGACAGTGGAAGAGAAGAATTGCTTAAATTAATGGATAAACATGATCTAATAGACATATGGAGAGAGATGAATGAGGGTGTAAAAGACTTCTCAAGACGACAGTTGGTAAAAGATCAAATGAAGCAAAGTAGAATAGATTTTATGTTGATTAAAAGGACTATGAGGGAAAAGATTGATAAGATATATTATAAGATGACCTCTTTAAGTGACCATGGAATGTTAATGGTACATTTGAATGAAGCGGGGGTGGAGAGAGGAAAGGGGATATGGTGTTTAAATAATGAACTATTAAAAGATGAAGGATATAAAATGAAGATAGAAGAAATAATAACGAATGAGAGAGGGAATGGTATGTATGAAGAAGATAAGAGGGTATGGTGGGATAATGTAAAGTATGAGATAAAGAAATATTCAATTAAGTACAGTAGTTTGACACTAAATATTAAGAGGAAAGAAGAGCTAACAGTTAGAAATGTTTTGAAAGAGGAATTACAAAAAGAGAATGGGGATATAGAAACGATTTTAGTATATGAGAACAGACTAAAGGAGATTGAAGGAGAAAAATGTAGAGGAGCTATGATAAGGAGTAGGGCAAAAAATGTAATAGAAGGAGAAAGGTGCACTAAATTCTTTTTTTGCTTAGAGGAAAATAGAAAAAAGGCTGATACAATAAAGGAGGTATTAAGACAGGATGGAAGTAGAACGAAAGGAATCAATGAGATATTAGGAAGTGTAAAAGAGTTTTATGCAAATCTTTTTAAAAGCGAAGGGACACAAGAAGAAGAAAAGCAATTTTTATTAAGTAAGGTTAAAACTAAAGTAACTAAAGAAGATAAAGAAAGGTGTGATACTGATCTTTTAGATGAAGAAATAGAGGTAGCGATATCACAGTTGAATAATGGTAAAAGTCCAGGTGCAGACGGATTGAGTAGTGAATTTTATAAGGCTTTTAAGAACACCTTAATACCGGTATTAAAAGATATATACAAGGCAATATATGATAAAGGGGAAGCAAGTCAATTGATGAGAGTAGGAATGGTGAAATTAATATTTAAGAAAAGTGGGGACTCAGCAGATCTAAAGAACTATAGACCTATATCAATGTTAAATACAGATTTTAAAATATTGGCCAAAGTTTTGGCAAATCGACTAAAGAAGGTTTTACCAGAAATAATAACAACAAATCAAGCGTTTTCAATCATAGGGAGGGAAATTACAGATACAGTAAGTAATATAAGGGATAAAATAAGTTATATGATAGAAAGCAAAAAGGAGGGATACATGGTTAGTATTGACTTCGAAAAAGCTTTCGATAGGGTAGAACATGATTTTTTATTTGAACTTTTAGAGCAATTTGGTTTCGGGGAAAAGTTTATAAATTGGATAAGAGCTTTATATAAAGATGCAATTAGTTTTGTGAAGTGTAATGGTTTTATGACAGATGTTTTTAGCATAACAAGATCGATAAGACAGGGATGTCCTCTATCTGCATTATTATATAGTATTGTAGCTGAACCTTTAGGTTTAGCAGTTGCAGAAGACAAAAATATTAAAGGAGTTGGCTTTGGTGGAATGGAAAAAGAACAAAAAATTTACCAATATGCGGACGACACAACTTTAATTTTAAAAGATACCGAGAGCATTGAAGGAGCTATGGGGAAAATACAAAGATATTGTAAAGGTTCAGGAGCAAAAATAAATATAGGTAAAACTGTAATGATGAGAATAGGAACGGCAGAACAATTACCCGACTACCTTAGGTTTAAAGAGGAGACAGAAAACATGAAAATTCTGGGAATTCGAATTGGGAAAGAGGAAAAGAAAACTAGAGACATAATATGGGATGAGATATTAGGAGGAATTGAGAGAAGACTGACATTTTGGAGACAAAGATGCTTGAACCTAAGAGGGAAAATTTTGATTATGAATGCTTTGATGCTATCAAAAATATGGTATACTTTAGAGGTAACTCCATTACCAATTTGGGTTTATAAGAAGTTGAAATCGTGTATTTTGAAATTTATATGGGACGGCAAACCAGCAAAGATTGCTTACGACACAATGATAGGGCCTGTTGAGAAGGGAGGTTTAGGTCTGTTAGATCCTGTTTTAAGAATGAAGAGTCTAAGGGTTAAGATAATGAAGAAATTTTTAGATAAGGATAGCAGACAAGAGTGGAAGGACGGAATGAAATATTTTTTAAATAAGTGTGGAGGTCTTAATATGGGTGAGGAAATAATATGGATGAAATTAAAGGAACATATGTTAAAAGGTATACCGGAATTCTATAGAGAAGTTTTAGGGGCGTGGAAAGAATTCTTACCAACAATTGTGTATAAGCCCGAAGGAATGAAGGAGTTTTTGAATCATCCATTGTTTTTAAACTCCAATATTTTATATGAAGAGAAGGAATTATATTTTAATAAATGGATTGCAGCAGGAATAATTAAAGTTAAAGATATATTGTATGAGGTAATAGATGGCTTTATACCACTCCAAGGTATAATAGATGAAATTGAGGGGATTGGAGAAGAGGTAGAAAGGGGTATAGTAAAACAACAATTTGACAAAATTAAAAAAGCAATACCCAAAGAATGGATAGAAGGAATAGAAAAAAAAGATGAAGGAAAGGGAAAGGTTGAAGTGCTTTTAAAAGAAAGCGGGAATACAATTTCAATTCAAACATGTTCTCTAAAACTGTTTTATAATTTTTTTAGAATGATGATTTTTGTTCAGCCAATAGCAAATGTTTTTTGGACTAGGTTATTCCCAGGGACTGAAACTGAAAACATTTGGGAAAATTTAAGAATAAGATACATGGATCCAATTATTGAGAATTTTAATTTTCTTTTGAGACATAATGTAATTTATACAAAAATGAGACTATGTAAAATGAGGTTTGCACAGAATGCAAGATGTGATGTCTGTAAAAATGAAGATGAAGGGCTTTTGCATTTGTTTTTATTGTGTTTGAATCTTCAGGATTTTATGAGAGAAATAAAAACATTAGTAGAAGCAATTTTGGGAGAAAGTTTTGAACAACAAAGTGAATGGAATAAGGTATTTTTACTTGGAGTAAAAGGAAGGGGGAAAAATAAATATATAGTCAATTTTATCCTAAACGTGGCAAGGTATGCAATATGGTGCAGACGCAATGTTATGAAAGGAAAACAAGGCAACATTAATATGTGGGTTTTCTTTAAAAGGAAACTGGAAGGGCATATACAGATCTTGTATGAATATTTCAGCCTGAATGGACAAACTGAGATGTTTTACAAAACAATTACTGGGAATGATTCAAGAATTTTAGAATGTTTTCATAAATACAAGATAAATATGCCAAAGTAATTATGTTTTGTAACAACGGATGAGAAAATTTGAATGAAAACTTGGTAAGTGAATTGTATATGGTTTGATATGTTGTAAATATGTATTATATGTAATATGTGACAAAATAAAAAAAAAAAAAAAAAAGCACGCCCGATCTCGTCCGATCTCGGAAGCTAAGCAGGGTCGGGCCTGGTTAGTACTTGGATGGGAGACCGCCTGGGAATACCAGGTGCTGTAAGCTTTTTCATGTTTGCCTTTTTTTATTTCGAGATAAACTGAAACCTGTAAAGGCCAGAGGCTGTCATTCTGCATTTATCCATTCATTCGTTGCTTCCTTCTGTATGTCCTCTCAAGCAACCCATTAAGCACATCTTAACAAGGCACAGGGCCGAAGTTGACTTTGCCATGTTACAACGAAAACTCTCTCGTGTTGAGGGTTCAGAGGGCTCAACATTAAGGACCTCGGTCCCCAAATTCAACGGTGTAGTTAATGAATATTAGTTTAATTTTTTATTCACATCTTTATTTATTCTTTATTTCATGCTTTGAAAGAGTGGATTTTCATAACCACCTTATACGATATCAAAAACCTATTTTAAAGCATGAATTATACGGAGCAATGTAATATTGATCCCGTACAACTCCCAGCCCTCTTTTTAAAACAATCTTGTCTGTAACGTGTCATATATAGCCTATTGCTTGCTACTGGAGCGAAATAAGTCTGGGGCTGTTCTGTTCTCTTTCTTTTTGTTGAACAGTATCAGCAAGAGAGGTAAAACGGACGGCCAGGAAAGGTTAGATTACAAAAAACTTTCATATCGTCTATATATTAAAAAAGGGTGGACTGACACACCAATAGCCAGAAAATATAGACGCATGTAGCTAAGTATGTCTGTAAAATTTGAAAGTATTGGGTGTTGGAACTTTTTTCAATTCGAAATCTTTCGCTTTACCTATTCATGATGTTATATGACATGAAATGTTTTATGCCGAGTGATAGTTGCTGAGGAAAATCTGGTTTTTGAAAAAGTAATTATATATAAATATATACATATACGCTGAAATGACATGAAATAATGAAAGGCGTGATTCCAAGGCAGAAAAATGAAGGGATTGTGCAAAGAATGCATCACAAGCAATCCAAAAGAAACTTTTATTTGCTGGCGTTTTCCCGAACAGTGCAAGTGAATGGAACATGTGTGTAATAAGACCGGTCAAAGGAATCCCAGCTCAAAAAATCTTTTTTCTCTTAATGCGAAATTAAGCCTGGGGATAAGATAGTCCAAAATGAAACTATTCTACTAATTTGAAGGGGGTAAGACACATGGAGACCCGCTCGAGGTCTGGCCGATCACGTCTAAGTTAGTGATCTTTAAATAGCTTAATTTTCCCGACGTTTTTCGCTTACGGCCATACCACCCTGAGCACGCCCGATCTCGTCCGATCTCGGAAGCTAAGCAGGGTCGGGCCTGGTTAGTACTTGGATGGGAGACCGCCTGGGAATACCAGGTGCTGTAAGCTTTTTCATGTTTGCCTTTTTTTATTTCAAGATAAACTGAAACCTGTAAAGGCCAGAGGCTGTCATTCTGCATTTATCCATTCATTCATCCCCAAATTCAACGGTGTAGCTAATGAATATTGGTTTCATTTTATATTCATATCTTTATTTTTTCTTTATTTCATGCTTTGAAAGAGTGGATTTTCATAACCACCTTATACGTTATCAAAGACCTATTTTAAAGCATGCATTATACGGAGCAATGTAATATTGATCCCGTACACTTCCCAGCCCTCTTTTTAAAACACTCTTTCCTGTAACGTGTCATATATAGCCTATTGCTTTCTACTGGAGAGAAATAAGTCTGGGGCTGTTCTCTTCTCTTTCTTTTTGTTGAACAGTATCAGCAAGAGAGGTAAAACGGACGGCCAGGAAAGGTTAGATTAGAAAAAACTTTCATATCGTCTATATATTAAAAACGGGTGGACTGACACACCAATAGCCAGAAAATATAGACGCATGTAGCTAAGGATGTCTGTAAAATTTGAAAGTATTGGGTGTTGGAACTTTTTTCAATTCGAAGTCTTTTGCTTAACCTATTCATGATGTAACGATATGAAAGTTTTTTCTAGTCTACCCTTTGCACTCTATCTGCCATGTGCCTTGCGCTGCTTAGTTTTTTTGTTCTTATTAACCTTATTTTTTATTTTATTGATATTATGTCTTTCTTCAAATTGCCTAATTGTATAGTAGTATAGTTTTTGTTATCTTTTTATCTATTTTCTTGGTGTTATCTGTATGCACCGGGGACTGAGAGTAACGCAATTTCGATTCTCTCTATGTATGTACTGTACATGTGGAAGAATTGACAATAAAGCAGACTTGAACTTGAACTTGAACTTAATATGACATGAAATGTTTTATGCCGAGTTATAGTTGCTGAGGAAAGTCTGGCTTTTGAAAAAGTAATTATATATAAATAAATACATATATGCTGAAATGACACGAAATAATGAAAGGCGTGATTCCAAGGCAGAAAAATGAAGGGATTGTGCAAAGAATGCATCACAAGCAATCCAAAAGAAACGTTTATTTGCTGGCGTTTTCCGAACAGTGCAAGTGAATGGAACATGTGTGTAATAAGACCGGTCAAAGGAATCCCAGCTCAAAAAATCTTTTTTCTCTTAATGCGAAATTAAGCCTGGGGATAAGATAGTCCAAAATGAAACTGATCCACTTGTTTGAAGTGGGAAGACACATGGAGACCGGCTGGAGGTCTGGCCGAGCACGTCTAAGTTAGTGATCTTTAAATAGCTTAATTTTCCCGACATCTTTCGCTTACGGCCATACCACCCTGAGCACGCCCGATCTCGTCCGATCTCGGAAGCTAAGCAGGGTCGGGCCTGGTTAGTACTTGGATGGGAGACCGCCTGGGAATACCAGGTGCTGTAAGCTTTTTCATGTTTGCATTATTTTATTTCGAGATGAACTGAAACCTGTAAAGGCCAGAGGCTGTCATTCTGCATTTATCCATTCATTCGTTGCTTCCTTCTTTCTGTATGTCCTCTCAAGCAACCCATTAAGCACATCTTAACAAGGCACAGGGCCGAAGTTGACTTTGCCATGTTACAACGAAAACTCTCTCGTGTTGAGGGTTCAGAGGGCTCAACATTAAGGACCTCGGTCCCCAAATTCAACGGTGTAGTTAATGAATATTAGTTTAATTTTTTATTCACATCTTTATTTATGCTTTATTTCATGCTTCGAAAGAGTGGATTTTCATAACCACCTTATACGTTGTCAAAAACCTATTTTAAAGCATGAATTATACGGAGCAATGTACTATTGATCCCGTACACTTCCCAGCCCTCTTTTTAAAACACTCTTTCCTGTAACGTGTCATATATAGTCTATTGCTATCTACTGGAGAGAAATAAGTCTGGGGCTGTTCTGTTTTCTTTCTTTTTGTTGAACAGTATCAGCAAGAGAGGTAAAACGGACGGCCAGGAAAGGTTAGATTAGAAGAAACTTTCATATCGTCTATATATTAAAAACGGGTGGACTGACACACCAATAGCCAGAAAATATAGACGCATGTAGCAAAGGATGTCTGTTAAATTTGAAAGTATTGGGTGTTGGAACTTTTTTCAATTCGAAGTCTTTTGCTTAACCTATTCATGATGTAACGATATGAAAGTTTTTTCTAGTCTACCCTTTGCACTCTATCTGCCATGTGCCTTGCGCTGCTTAGTTTTTTTGTTCTTATTAACCTTATTTTTATTTTATTGATATTATGTCTTTCTTCAAATTGCCTAATAGTATAGTAGTATAGTTTTTGTTATCTTTTTATCTATTTTCTTGGTGTTATCTGTATGCACCGGGGGACTGAGAGTAACGCAATTTCGATTCTCTGTATGTATGTACTGTACATGTGGAAGAATTGACAATAAAGCAGACTTGAACTTGAACTTGAACTTAATATGACATGAAATGTTTTATGCCGAGTTATAGTTGCTGAGGAAAGTCTGGCTTTTGAAAAAGTTTTTATATATAAATATATACATATATGCCGAAATGACACGAAATAATGAAAGGCGTGATTCCAAGGCAGAAAAATGAAGGGATTGTGCAAAGAATGCATCACAAGCAATCCAAAAGAAACGTTTATTTGCAGGCGTTTTTCCAACAGTGCAAGTGACGGGGAAATGTGCGCAATAAGACCCGTCAAAGGAATCCCAGCTCAAAAAATCTTTTTTCTCTTAATGCGAAATTAAGCCTGGGGATAAGATAGTCCAAAATGAAACTGATCCACTAGTTTGAAGTGGGAAGACACACGGAGACCGGCTGGAGGTCTGGCCGAGCACGTCTAAGTTAGTGATCTTTAAATAGCTTAATTTTCCCGACATCTTTCGCTTACGGCCATACCACCCTGAGCACGCCCGATCTCGTCCGATCTCGGAAGCTAAGCAGGGTCGGGCCTGGTTAGTACTTGGATGGGAGACCGCCTGGGAATACCAGGTGCTGTAAGCTTTTTCATGTTTGCATTTTTTTATTTCGAGATAAACTGAAACCTGTAAAGGCCAGAGGCTGTCATTCTGCATTTATCCATTCATTCGTTGCTTCCTTCTGTATGTCCTCTCAAGCAACCCATTAAGCACATCTTAACAAGGCACAGGGCCGAAGTTGACTTTGCCATGTTACAACGAAAACTCTCTCGTGTTGAGGGTTCAGAGGGCTCAACATTAAGGACCTCGGTCCCCAAATTCAACGGTGTAGTTAATGAATATTAGTTTAATTTTTTATTCACACCTTTATTTATGCTTTATTTCATGCTTCGAAAGAGTGGATTTTCATAACCACCTTATACGTTGTCAAAAACCTATTTTAAAGCATGAATTATACGGAGCAATGTAATATTGATCCCGTAAAATTCCCAGCCCTCTTTTTAAAACACTCTTGTCTGTAACGTGTCATATATAGCCTATTGCTTGCTACTGGAGCGAAATAAGTCTGGGGCTGATCTGTTCTGTTTCTTTTTGTTGAACAGTATCAGCAAGAGAGGTAAAACGGACGTCAGGAAAGGGTAGACTAGAAAAAACTTTCATATCGTCTATATATTAAAAAAGGGTGGACTGACACACCAATAGCCAGAAAATATAGACGCATGTAGCTAAGGATGTCTGTAAAATTTGAAAGTATTGGGTGTTGGAACTTTTTTCAATTCGAAATCTTTCGCTTTACCTATTCATGATGTAATATGACATGAAATGTTTTATGCCGAGTGATAGTTGCTGAGGAAAGTCTGGCTTTTGAAAAAGTAATTATATATAAATATATACATATACGCTGAAATGACATGAAATAATGAAAGGCGTGATTCCAAGGCAGAAAAATGATGGGATTGTGCAAAGAATGCATCACAAGCAATCCAAAAGAAACTTTTATTTGCTGGCGTTTTCCCGAACAGTGCAAGTGAATGGAACATGTGCGTAATAAGATCCGTCAAAGGAATCCCAGCTCAAAAAATCTTTTTTCTCTTAATGCGAAATTAAGCCTGGGGAAAAGATAGTCCAAAATCAAACTGATCCACTAGTTGGAAGTGGGAAGACACATGGAGACCGGCTGGAGGTCTGGCCGAGCACGTCTAAGTTAGTGATCTTTAAATAGCTTAATTTTCCCGACGATATTCGCTTACGGCCATACCACCCTGAGCACGCCCGATCTCGTCCGATCTCGGAAGCTAAGCAGGGTCGGGCCTGGTTAGTACTTGGATGGGAGACCGCCTGGGAATACCAGGTGCTGTAAGCTTTTTCATGTTTGCCGTTTTTTATTTCAAGATAAACTGAAACCTGTAAAGGCCAGAGGCTGTCATTCTGCATTTATCCATTCATTCATCCCCAAATTCAACGGTGTAGCTAATGAATATTGGTTTCATTTTATATTCATATCTTTATTTTTTCTTTATTTCATGCTTTGAAAGAGTGGATTTTCATAACCACCTTGTACGTTATCAAAAACCTACTTTAAAGCATGCATTATACGGAGCAATGTACTATTGATCCCGTACACTTCCCAGCCCTCTTTTTAAAACACTCTTTCCTGTAACGTGTCATATATAGCCTATTGCTATCTACTGGAGAGAAATAAGTCTGGGGCTGTTCTCTTCTCTTTTTTTTGTTGAACAGTATCAGCAAGAGAGGTAAACCGGACGGCCAGGAAAGGTTAGATTAGAAAAAACTTTCATATCGTCTATATATTAAAAACGGGTGGACTGACACACCAATAGCCAGAAAATATAGACGCATGTAGCAAAGGATGTCTGTTAAATTTGAAAGTATTGGGTGTTGGAACTTTTTTCAATTCGAAGTCTTTTGCTTAACCTATTCATGATGTAACGATATGACAGTTTTTTCTAGTCTACCCTTTGCACTCTATCTGCCATGTGCCTTGCGCTGCTTAGTTTTTTTGTTCTTATTAACCTTATTTTTATTTTATTGATATTATGTCTTTCTTCAAATTGCCTAATAGTATAGTAATATAGTTTTTGTTATCTTTTTATCTATTTTCTTGGTGTTATCTGTATGCACCGGGGGACTGAGAGTAACGCAATTTCGATTCTCTGTATGTATGTACTGTACATGTGGAAGAATTGACAATAAAGCAGACTTGAACTTGAACTTGAACTTAATATGACATGAAATGTTTTATGCCGAGTTAAAGTTGCTGAGGAAAGTCTGGCTTTTGAAAAAGTTTTTATATATAAATATATACATATATGCCGAAATGACACGAAATAATGAAATGCGTGATTCCAAGGCAGAAAAATGAAGGGATTGTGCAAAGAATGCATCACAAGCAATCCAAAAGAAACGTTTATTTGCAGGCGTTTTTCCAACAGTGCAAGTGACGGGGAAATGTGCGCAATAAGACCCGTCAAAGGAATCCCAGCTCAAAAAATCTTTTTTCTCTTAATGCGAAATTAAGCCTGGGGATAAGATAGTCCAAAATGAAACTGATCCACTAGTTTGAAGTGGGAAGACACATGGAGACCGGCTGGAGGTCTGGCCGAGCACGTCTAAGTTAGTGATCTTTAAATAGCTTAATTTTCCCGACATCTTTCGCTTACGGCCATACCACCCTGAGCACGCCCGATCTCGTCCGATCTCGGAAGCTAAGCAGGGTCGGGCCTGGTTAGTACTTGGATGGGAGACCGCCTGGGAATACCAGGTGCTGTAAGCTTTTTCATGTTTGCATTTTTTTATTTCGAGATAAACTGAAACCTGTAAAGGCCAGAGGCTGTCATTCTGCATTTATCCATTCATTCGTTGCTTCCTTCTGTATGTCCTCTCAAGCAACCCATTAAGCACATCTTAACAAGGCACAGGGCCGAAGTTGACTTTGCCATGTTACAACGAAAACTCTCTCGTGTTGAGGGTTCAGAGGGCTCAACATTAAGGACCTCGGTCCCCAAATTCAACGGTGTAGTTAATGAATATTAGTTTAATTTTTTATTCACACCTTTATTTATGCTTTATTTCATGCTTCGAAAGAGTGGATTTTCATAACCACCTTATACGTTGTCAAAAACCTATTTTAAAGCATGAATTATACGGAGCAATGTAATATTGATCCCGTAAAATTCCCAGCCCTCTTTTTAAAACACTCTTGTCTGTAACGTGTCATATATAGCCTATTGCTTGCTACTGGAGCGAAATAAGTCTGGGGCTGATCTGTTCTGTTTCTTTTTGTTGAACAGTATCAGCAAGAGAGGTAAAACGGACGTCAGGAAAGGGTAGACTAGAAAAAACTTTCATATCGTCTATATATTAAAAAAGGGTGGACTGACACACCAATAGCCAGAAAATATAGACGCATGTAGCTAAGGATGTCTGTAAAATTTGAAAGTATTGGGTGTTGGAACTTTTTTCAATTCGAAATCTTTCGCTTTACCTATTCATGATGTAATATGACATGAAATGTTTTATGCCGAGTGATAGTTGCTGAGGAAAGTCTGGCTTTTGAAAAAGTAATTATATATAAATATATACATATACGCTGAAATGACATGAAATAATGAAAGGCGTGATTCCAAGGCAGAAAAATGAAGGGATTGTGCAAAGAATGCATCACAAGCAATCCAAAAGAAACTTTTATTTGCTGGCGTTTTCCCGAACAGTGCAAGTGAATGGAACATGTGCGTAATAAGATCCGTCAAAGGAATCCCAGCTCAAAAAATCTTTTTTCTCTTAATGCGAAATTAAGCCTGGGGATAAGATAGTCCAAAATGAAACTGATCCACTAGTTTGAAGTGGGAAGACACATGGAGACCGGCTGGAGGTCTGGCCGAGCACGTCTAAGTTAGTGATCTTTAAATAGCTTAATTTTCCCGACGTTTTTCGCTTACGGCCATACCACCCTGAGCACGCCCGATCTCGTCCGATCTCGGAAGCTAAGCAGGGTCGGGCCTGGTTAGTACTTGGATGGGAGACCGCCTGGGAATACCAGGTGCTGTAAGCTTTTTCATGTTTGCCTTTTTTTATTTCAAGATAAACTGAAACCTGTAAAGGCCAGAGGCTGTCATTCTGCATTTATCCATTCATTCATCCCCAAATTCAACGGTCTAGCTAATGAATATTGGTTTCATTTTATATTCTTTTCTTTATTTTTTCTTTATTTCATGCTTTGAAAGAGTGGATTTTCATAACCACCTTATACGTTATCAAAAACCTATTTTAAAGCATGCATTATACGGAGCAATGTACTATTGATCCCGTACACTTCCCAGCCCTCTTTTTAAAACACTCTTTCCTGTAACGTGTCATATATAGCCTATTGCTATCTACTGGAGAGAAATAAGTCTGGGGCTGTTCTCTTCTCTTTTTTTTGTTGAACAGTATCAGCAAGAGAGGTAAACCGGACGGTCAGGAAAGGTTAGATTAGAAGAAACTTTCATATCGTCTATATATTAAAAACGGGTGGACTGACACACCAATAGCCAGAAAATATAGACGCATGTAGCAAAGGATGTCTGTTAAATTTGAAAGTATTGGGTGTTGGAACTTTTTTCAATTCGAAGTCTTTTGCTTAACCTATTCATGATGTAACGATATGAAAGTTTTTTCTAGTCTACCCTTTGCACTCTATCTGCCATGTGCCTTGCGCTGCTTAGTTTTTTGTTCTTATTAACCTTATTTTTATTTTATTGATATTATGTCTTTCTTCAAATTGCCTAATAGTATAGTAATATAGTTTTTGTTATCTTTTTATCTATTTTCTTGGTGTTATCTGTATGCACCGGGGGACTGAGAGTAACGCAATTTCGATTCTCTGTATGTATGTACTGTACATGTGGAAGAATTGACAATAAAGCAGACTTGAACTTGAACTTCAACTTAATATGACATGAAATGTTTTATGCCGAGTTATAGTTGCTGAGGAAAGTCTGGCTTTTGAAAAAGTTTTTATATATAAATATATACATATATGCCGAAATGACACGAAATAATGAAAGGCGTGATTCCAAGGCAGAAAAATGAAGGGATTGTGCAAAGAATGCATCACAAGCAATCCAAAAGAAACGTTTATTTGCAGGCGTTTTTCCTACAGTGCAAGTGACGGGGAAATGTGCGCAATAAGACCCGTCAAAGGAATCCCAGCTCAAAAAATCTTTTTTCTCTTAATGCGAAATTAAGCCAGGGGATAAGATAGTCCAAAATGAAACTGATCCACTAGTTTGAAGTGGGAAGACACATGGAGACCGGCTGGAGGTCTGGCCGAGCATGTCTAAGTTAGTGATCTTTAAATAGCTTAATTTTCCCGACATCTTTCGCTTACGGCCATACCACCCTGAGCACGCCCGATCTCGTCCGATCTCGGAAGCTAAGCAGGGTCGGGCCTGGTTAGTACTTGGATGGGAGACCGCCTGGGAATACCAGGTGCTGTAAGCTTTTTCATGTTTGCATTTTTTTATTTCGAGATAAACTGAAACCTGTAAAGGCCAGAGGCTGTCATTCTGCATTTATCCATTCATTCGTTGCTTCCTTCTGTATGTCCTCTCAAGCAACCCATTAAGCACATCTTAACAAGGCACAGGGCCGAAGTTGACTTTGCCATGTTACAACGAATACTCTCTCGTGTTGAGGGTTCAGAGGGCTCAACATTAAGGACCTCGGTCCCCAAATTCAACGGTGTAGTTAATGAATATTAGTTTAATTTTTTATTCACATCTTTATTTATGCTTTATTTCATGCTTCGAAAGAGTGGATTTTCATAACCACCTTATACGTTGTCAAAAACCTATTTTAAAGCATGAATTATACGGAGCAATGTAATATTGATCCCGTAAAATTCCCAGCCCTCTTTTTAAAACACTCTTGTCTGTAACGTGTCATATATAGCCTATTGCTTGCTACTGGAGCGAAATAAGTCTGGGGCTGATCTGTTCTGTTTCTTTTTGTTGAACAGTATCAGCAAGAGAGGTAAAACGGACGTCAGGAAAGGGTAGACTAGAAAAAACTTTCATATCGTCTATATATTAAAAAAGGGTGGACTGACACACCAATAGCCAGAAAATATAGACGCATGTAGCTAAGGATGTCTGTAAAATTTGAAAGTATTGGGTGTTGGAACTTTTTTCAATTCGAAATCTTTCGCTTTACCTATTCATGATGTAATATGACATGAAATGTTTTATGCCGAGTGATAGTTGCTGAGGAAAGTCTGGCTTTTGAAAAAGTAATTATATATAAATATATACATATACGCTGAAATGACATGAAATAATGAAAGGCGTGATTCCAAGGCAGAAAAATGATGGGATTGTGCAAAGAATGCATCACAAGCAATCCAAAAGAAACTTTTATTTGCTGGCGTTTTCCCGAACAGTGCAAGTGAATGGAACATGTGCGTAATAAGATCCGTCAAAGGAATCCCAGCTCAAAAAATCTTTTTTCTCTTAATGCGAAATTAAGCCTGGGGATAAGATAGTCCAAAATCAAACTGATCCACTAGTTTGAAGTGGGAAGACACATGGAGACCGGCTGGAGGTCTGGCCGAGCACGTCTAAGTTAGTGATCTTTAAATAGCTTAATTTTCCCGACGTTTTTCGCTTACGGCCATACCACCCTGAGCACGCCCGATCTCGTCCGATCTCGGAAGCTAAGCAGGGTCGGGCCTGGTTAGTACTTGGATGGGAGACCGCCTGGGAATACCAGGTGCTGTAAGCTTTTTCATGTTTGCCTTTTTTTATTTCAAGATAAACTGAAACCTGTAAAGGCCAGAGGCTGTCATTCTGCATTTATCCATTCATTCATCCCCAAATTCAACGGTCTAGCTAATGATTATTGGTTTCATTTTATATTCTTTTCTTTATTTTTTCTTTATTTCATGCTTTGAAAGAGTGGATTTTCATAACCACCTTATACGTTATCAAAAACCTATTTTAAAGCATGCATTATACGGAGCAATGTACTATTGATCCCGTACACTTCCCAGCCCTCTTTTTAAAACACTCTTTCCTGTAACGTGTCATATATAGCCTATTGCTATCTACTAGAGAGAAATAAGTCTGGGGCTGTTCTCTTCTCTTTCTTTTTGTTGAACAGTATCAGCAAGAGAGGTAAAACGGACGGCCAGGAAAGGTTAGATTAGAAAAAACTTTCATATCGTCTATATATTAAAAACGGGTGGACTGACACACCAATAGCCAGAAAATATAGACGCATGTAGCAAAGGATGTCTGTTAAATTTGAAAGTATTGGGTGTTGGAACTTTTTTCAATTCGAAGTCTTTTGCTTAACCTATTCATGATGTAACGATATGAAAGTTTTTTCTAGTCTACCCTTTGCACTCTATCTGCCATGTGCCTTGCGCTGCTTAGTTTTTTTGTTCTTATTAACCTTATTTTTTATTTTATTGATATTATGTCTTTCTTCAAATTGCCTAATAGTATAGTAGTATAGTTTTTGTTATCTTTTTATCTATTTTCTTGGTGTTATCTGTATGCACCGGGGGACTGAGAGTAACGCAATTTCGATTCTCTGTATGTATGTACTGTACATGTGGAAGAATTGACAATAAAGCAGACTTGAACTTGAACTTGAACTTAATATGACATGAAATGTTTTATGCCGAGTTATAGTTGCTGAGGAAAGTCTGGCTTTTGAAAAAGTTTTTATATATAAATATATACATATATGCCGAAATGACACGAAATAATGAAAGGCGTGATTCCAAGGCAGAAAAATGAAGGGATTGTGCAAAGAATGCATCACAAGCAATCCAAAAGAAACGTTTATTTGCAGGCGTTTTTCCAACAGTGCAAGTGACGGGGAAATGTGCGCAATAAGACCCGTCAAAGGAATCCCAGCTCAAAAAATCTTTTTTTTCTCTTAATGCGAAATTAAGCCTGGGGATAAGATAGTCCAAAATGAAACTGATCCACTAGTTTGAAGTGGGAAGACACATGGAGACCGGCTGGAGGTCTGGCCGAGCACGTCTAAGTTAGTGATCTTTAAATAGCTTAATTTTCCCGACATCTTTCGCTTACGGCCATACCACCCTGAGCACGCCCGATCTCGTCCGATCTCGGAAGCTAAGCAGGGTCGGGCCTGGTTAGTACTTGGATGGGAGACCGCCTGGGAATACCAGGTGCTGTAAGCTTTTTCATGTTTGCATTTTTTTATTTCGAGATAAACTGAAACCTGTAAAGGCCAGAGGCTGTCATTCTGCATTTATCCATTCATTCGTTGCTTCCTTCTGTATGTCCTCTCAAGCAACCCATTAAGCACATCTTAACAAGGCACAGGGCCGAAGTTGACTTTGCCATGTTACAACGAAAACTCTCTCGTGTTGAGGGTTCAGAGGGCTCAACATTAACGACCTCGGTCCCCAAATTCAACGGTGTAGTTAATGAATATTAGTTTAATTTTTTATTCACATCTTTATTTATGCTTTATTTCATGCTTCGAAAGAGTGGATTTTCATAACCACCTTATACGTTGTCAAAAACCTATTTTAAAGCATGAATTATACGGAGCAATGTAATATTGATCCCGTAAAATTCCCAGCCCTCTTTTTAAAACACTCTTGTCTGTAACGTGTCATATATAGCCTATTGCTTGCTACTGGAGCGAAATAAGTCTGGGGCTGATCTGTTCTGTTTCTTTTTGTTGAACAGTATCAGCAAGAGAGGTAAAACGGACGTCAGGAAAGGGTAGACTAGAAAAAACTTTCATATCGTCTATATATTAAAAAAGGGTGGACTGACACACCGATAGCCAGAAAATATAGACGCATGTAGCTAAGGATGTCTGTAAAATTTGAAAGTATTGGGTGTTGGAACTTTTTTCAATTCGAAATCTTTCGCTTTACCTATTCATGATGTAATATGACATGAAATGTTTTATGCCGAGTGATAGTTGCTGAGGAAAGTCTGGCTTTTGAAAAAGTAATTATATATAAATATATACATATACGCTGAAATGACACGAAATAATGAAAGGCGTGATTCCAAGGCAGAAAAATGATGGGATTGTGCAAAGAATGCATCACAAGCAATCCAAAAGAAACTTTTATTTGCTGGCGTTTTCCGAACAGTGCAAGTGAATGGAACATGTGCGTAATAAGATCCATCAAAGGAATCCCAGCTCAAAAAATCTTTTTTCTCTTAATGCGAAATTAAGCCTGGGGATAAGATAGTCCAAAATCAAACTGATCCACTAGTTTGAAGTGGGAAGACACATGGAGACCGGCTGGAGGTCTGGCCGAGCACGTCTAAGTTAGTGATCTTTAAATAGCTTAATTTTCCCGACGTTTTTCGCTTACGGCCATACCACCCTGAGCACGCCCGATCTCGTCCGATCTCGGAAGCTAAGCAGGGTCGGGCCTGGTTAGTACTTGGATGGGAGACCCCCTGGGAATACCAGGTGCTGTAAGCTTTTTCATGTTTGCCTTTTTTTATTTCGAGATAAACTGAAACCTGTAAAGGCCAGAGGCTGTCATTCTGCATTTATCCATTCATTCATCCCCAAATTCAACGGTGTAGCTAATGAATATTGGTTTCATTTTATATTCATATCTTTATTTTTTCTTTATTTCATGCTTTGAAAGAGTGGATTTTCATAACCACCTTATACGTTATCAAAAACCTATTTTAAAGCATGCATTATACGGAGCAATGTACTATTGATCCCGTACACTTCCCAGCCCTCTTTTTAAAACACTCTTTCCTGTAACGTGTCATATATAGCCTATTGCTATCTACTGGAGAGAAATAAGTCTGGGGCTGTTCTCTTCTCTTTCTTTTTGTTGAACAGTATCAGCAAGAGAGGTAAAACGGACGGCCAGGAAAGGTTAGATTACAAAAAACTTTCATATCGTCTATATATTAAAAACGGGTGGACTGACACACCAATAGCCAGAAAATATAGACGCATGTAGCAAAGGATGTCTGTTAAATTTGAAAGTATTGGGTGTTGGAACTTTTTTCAATTCGAAGTCTTTTGCTTAACCTATTCATGATGTAACGATATGAAAGTTTTTTCTAGTCTACCCTTTGCACTCTATCTGCCATGTGCCTTGCGCTGCTTAGTTTTTTTGTTCTTATTAACCTTATTTTTTATTTTATTGATATTATGTCTTTCTTCAAATTGCCTAATAGTATAGTAGTATAGTTTTTGTTATCTTTTTATCTATTTTCTTGGTGTTATCTGTATGCACCGGGGGACTGAGAGTAACGCAATTTCGATTCTCTGTATGTATGTACTGTACATGTGGAAGAATTGACAATAAAGCAGACTTGAACTTGAACTTGAACTTAATATGACATGAAATGTTTTATGCCGAGTTATAGTTGCTGAGGAAAGTCTGGCTTTTGAAAAAGTTTTTATATATAAATATATACATATATGCCGAAATGACACGAAATAATGAAAGGCGTGATTCCAAGGCAGAAAAATGAAGGGATTGTGCAAAGAATGCATCACAAGCAATCCAAAAGAAACGTTTATTTGCAGGCGTTTTTCCAACAGTGCAAGTGAATGGAACATGTGCGCAATAAGACCCGTCAAAGGAATCCCAGCTCAAAAAATCTTTTTTCTCTTAATGCGAAATTAAGCCTGGGGATAAGATAGTCCAAAATGAAACTGATCCACTAGTTTGAAGTGGGAAGACACATGGAGACCGGCTGGAGGTCTGGCCGAGCACGTCTAAGTTAGTGATCTTTAAATAGCTTAATTTTCCCGACATCTTTCGCTTACGGCCATACCACCCTGAGCACGCCCGATCTCGTCCGATCTCGGAAGCTAAGCAGGGTCGGGCCTGGTTAGTACTTGGATGGGAGACCGCCTGGGAATACCAGGTGCTGTAAGCTTTTTCATGTTTGCATTTTTTTATTTCGAGATAAACTGAAACCTGTAAAGGCCAGAGGCTGTCATTCTGCATTTATCCATTCATTCGTTGCTTCCTTCTGTATGTCCTCTCAAGCAACCCATTAAGCACATCTTAACAAGGCACAGGGCCGAAGTTGACTTTGCCATGTTACAACCAAAACTCTCTCGTGTTGAGGGTTCAGAGGGCTCAACATTAAGGACCTCGGTCCCCAAATTCAACGGTGTAGTTAATGAATATTAGTTTAATTTTTTATTCACATCTTTATTTATGCTTTATTTCATGCTTCGAAAGAGTGGATTTTCATAACCACCTTATACGTTGTCAAAAACCTATTTTAAAGCATGAGTTATACGGAGCAATGTAATATTGATCCCGTAAAATTCCCAGCCCTCTTTTTAAAACACTCTTGTCTGTAACGTGTCATATATAGCCTATTGCTTGCTACTGGAGCGAAATAAGTCTGGGGCTGATCTGTTCTGTTTCTTTTTGTTGAACAGTATCAGCAAGAGAGGTAAAACGGACGTCAGGAAAGGGTAGACTAGAAAAAACTTTCATATCGTCTATATATTAAAAAAGGGTGGACTGACACACCGATAGCCAGAAAATATAGACGCATGTAGCTAAGGATGTCTGTAAAATTTGAAAGTATTGGGTGTTGGAACTTTTTTCAATTCGAAATCTTTCGCTTTACCTATTCATGATGTAATATGACATGAAATGTTTTATGCCGAGTGATAGTTGCTGAGGAAAGTCTGGCTTTTGAAAAAGTTTTTATATATAAATATATACATATATGCCGAAATGACACGAAATAATGAAAGGCGTGATTCCAAGGCAGAAAAATGAAGGGATTGTGCAAAGAATGCATCACAAGCAATCCAAAAGAAACGTTTATTTGCAGGCGTTTTTCCAACAGTGCAAGTGACGGGGAAATGTGCGCAATAAGACCCGTCAAAGGAATCCCAGCTCAAAAAATCTTTTT
Organism: Triplophysa yarkandensis; assembly: GCA_033220385.1. Lineage (NCBI taxonomy): Eukaryota > Metazoa > Chordata > Actinopteri > Cypriniformes > Nemacheilidae > Triplophysa > Triplophysa yarkandensis. The sequence goes on along the minus strand of CM065677.1, from coordinate 393,618 downwards.
TCTCTTAATGCGAAATTAAGCCTGGGGATAAGATAGTCCAAAATGAAACTGATCCACTAGTTTGAAGTGGGAAGACACATGGAGACCGGCTGGAGGTCTGGCCGAGCACGTCTAAGTTAGTGATCTTTAAATAGCTTAATTTTCCCGACATCTTTCGCTTACGGCCATACCACCCTGAGCACGCCCGATCTCGTCCGATCTCGGAAGCTAAGCAGGGTCGGGCCTGGTTAGTACTTGGATGGGAGACCGCCTGGGAATACCAGGTGCTGTAAGCTTTTTCATGTTTGCATTTTTTTATTTCGAGATAAACTGAAACCTGTAAAGGCCAGAGGCTGTCATTCTGCATTTATCCATTCATTCGTTGCTTCCTTCTGTATGTCCTCTCAAGCAACCCATTAAGCACATCTTAACAAGGCACAGGGCCGAAGTTGACTTTGCCATGTTACAACGAAAACTCTCTCGTGTTGAGGGTTCAGAGGGCTCAACATTAAGGACCTCGGTCCCCAAATTCAACGGTGTAGTTAATGAATATTAGTTTAATTTTTTATTCACATCTTTATTTATGCTTTATTTCATGCTTCGAAAGAGTGGATTTTCATAACCACCTTATACGTTGTCAAAAACCTATTTTAAAGCATGAATTATACGGAGCAATGTAATATTGATCCCGTAAAATTCCCAGCCCTCTTTTTAAAACACTCTTGTCTGTAACGTGTCATATATAGCCTATTGCTTGCTACTGGAGCGAAATAAGTCTGGGGCTGATCTGTTCTGTTTCTTTTTGTTGAACAGTATTAGCAAGAGAGGTAAAACGGACGTCAGGAAAGGGTAGACTAGAAAAAACTTTCATATCGTCTATATATTAAAAAAGGGTGGACTGACACACCGATAGCCAGAAAATATAGACGCATGTAGCTAAGGATGTCTGTAAAATTTGAAAGTATTGGGTGTTGGAACTTTTTTCAATTCGAAATCTTTCGCTTTACCTATTCATGATGTAATATGACATGAAATGTTTTATGCCGAGTGATAGTTGCTGAGGAAAGTCTGGCTTTTGAAAAAGTAATTATATATAAATATATACATATACGCTGAAATGACATGAAATAATGAAAGGCGTGATTCCAAGGCAGAAAAATGATGGGATTGTGCAAAGAATGCATCACAAGCAATCCAAAAGAAACTTTTATTTGCTGGCGTTTTCCCGAACAGTGCAAGTGAATGGAACATGTGCGTAATAAGATCCGTCAAAGGAATCCCAGCTCAAAAAATCTTTTTTCTCTTAATGCGAAATTAAGCCTGGGGATAAGATAGTCCAAAATCAAACTGATCCACTAGTTTGAAGTGGGAAGACACATGGAGACCGGCTGGAGGTCTGGCCGAGCACGTCTAAGTTAGTGATCTTTAAATAGCTTAATTTTCCCGACGTTTTTCGCTTACGGCCATACCACCCTGAGCACGCCCGATCTCGTCCGATCTCGGAAGCTAAGCAGGGTCGGGCCTGGTTAGTACTTGGATGGGAGACCCCCTGGGAATACCAGGTGCTGTAAGCTTTTTCATGTTTGCCTTTTTTTATTTCGAGATAAACTGAAACCTGTAAAGGCCAGAGGCTGTCATTCTGCATTTATCCATTCATTCATCCCCAAATTCAACGGTGTAGCTAATGAATATTGGTTTCATTTTATATTCATATCTTTATTTTTTCTTTATTTCATGCTTTGAAAGAGTGGATTTTCATAACCACCTTATACGTTATCAAAAACCTATTTTAAAGCATGCATTATACGGAGCAATGTACTATTGATCCCGTACACTTCCCAGCCCTCTTTTTAAAACACTCTTTCCTGTAACGTGTCATATATAGCCTATTGCTATCTACTGGAGAGAAATAAGTCTGGGGCTGTTCTCTTCTCTTTCTTTTTGTTGAACAGTATCAGCAAGAGAGGTAAAACGGACGGCCAGGAAAGGTTAGATTAGAAAAAACTTTCATATCGTCTATATATTAAAAACGGGTGGACTGACACACCAATAGCCAGAAAATATAGACGCATGTAGCAAAGGATGTCTGTTAAATTTGAAAGTATTGGGTGTTGGAACTTTTTTCAATTCGAAGTCTTTTGCTTAACCTATTCATGATGTAACGATATGAAAGTTTTTTCTAGTCTACCCTTTGCACTCTATCTGCCATGTGCCTTGCGCTGCTTAGTTTTTTTGTTCTTATTAACCTTATTTTTTATTTTATTGATATTATGTCTTTCTTCAAATTGCCTAATAGTATAGTAGTATAGTTTTTGTTATCTTTTTATCTATTTTCTTGGTGTTATCTGTATGCACCGGGGGACTGAGAGTAACGCAATTTCGATTCTCTGTATGTATGTACTGTACATGTGGAAGAATTGACAATAAAGCAGACTTGAACTTGAACTTGAACTTAATATGACATGAAATGTTTTATGCCGAGTTATAGTTGCTGAGAAAAGTCTGGCTTTTGAAAAAGTTTTTATATATAAATATATACATATATGCCGAAATGACACGAAATAATGAAAGGCGTGATTCCAAGGCAGAAAAATGAAGGGATTGTGCAAAGAATGCATCACAAGCAATCCAAAAGAAACGTTTATTTGCAGGCGTTTTTCCAACAGTGCAAGTGACGGGGAAATGTGCGCAATAAGACCCGTCAAAGGAATCCCAGCTCAAAAAATCTTTTTTCTCTTAATGCGAAATTAAGCCTGGGGATAAGATAGTCCAAAATGAAACTGATCCACTAGTTTGAAGTGGGAAGACACATGGAGACCGGCTGGAGGTCTGGCCGAGCACGTCTAAGTTAGTGATCTTTAAATAGCTTAATTTTCCCGACATCTTTCGCTTACGGCCATACCACCCTGAGCACGCCCGATCTCGTCCGATCTCGGAAGCTAAGCAGGGTCGGGCCTGGTTAGTACTTGGATGGGAGACCGCCTGGGAATACCAGGTGCTGTAAGCTTTTTCATGTTTGCATTTTTTTATTTCGAGATAAACTGAAACCTGTAAAGGCCAGAGGCTGTCATTCTGCATTTATCCATTCATTCGTTGCTTCCTTCTGTATGTCCGCTCAAGCAACCCATTAAGCACATCTTAACAAGGCACAGGGCCGAAGTTGACTTTGCCATGTTACAACCAAAACTCTCTCGTGTTGAGGGTTCAGAGGGCTCAACATTAAGGACCTCGGTCCCCAAATTCAACGGTGTAGTTAATGAATATTAGTTTAATTTTTTATTCACATCTTTATTTATGCTTTATTTCATGCTTCGAAAGAGTGGATTTTCATAACCACCTTATACGTTGTCAAAAACCTATTTTAAAGCATGAGTTATACGGAGCAATGTAATATTGATCCCGTAAAATTCCCAGCCCTCTTTTTAAAACACTCTTGTCTGTAACGTGTCATATATAGCCTATTGCTTGCTACTGGAGCGAAATAAGTCTGGGGCTGATCTGTTCTGTTTCTTTTTGTTGAACAGTATCAGCAAGAGAGGTAAAACGGACGTCAGGAAAGGGTAGACTAGAAAAAACTTTCATATCGTCTATATATTAAAAAAGGGTGGACTGACACACCGATAGCCAGAAAATATAGACGCATGTAGCTAAGGATGTCTGTAAAATTTGAAAGTATTGGGTGTTGGAACTTTTTTCAATTCGAAATCTTTCGCTTTACCTATTCATGATGTAATATGACATGAAATGTTTTATGCCGAGTGATAGTTGCTGAGGAAAGTCTGGCTTTTGAAAAAGTAATTATATATAAATATATACATATACGCTGAAATGACATGAAATAATGAAAGGCGTGATTCCAAGGCAGAAAAATGATGGGATTGTGCAAAGAATGCATCACAAGCAATCCAAAAGAAACTTTTATTTGCTGGCGTTTTCCCGAACAGTGCAAGTGAATGGAACATGTGCGTAATAAGATCCGTCAAAGGAATCCCAGCTCAAAAAATCTTTTTTCTCTTAATGCGAAATTAAGCCTGGGGATAAGATAGTCCAAAATCAAACTGATCCACTAGTTTGAAGTGGGAAGACACATGGAGACCGGCTGGAGGTCTGGCCGAGCACGTCTAAGTTAGTGATCTTTAAATAGCTTAATTTTCCCGACGTTTTTCGCTTACGGCCATACCACCCTGAGCACGCCCGATCTCGTCCGATCTCGGAAGCTAAGCAGGGTCGGGCCTGGTTAGTACTTGGATGGGAGACCGCCTGGGAATACCAGGTGCTGTAAGCTTTTTCATGTTTGCCTTTTTTTATTTCAAGATAAACTGAAACCTGTAAAGGCCAGAGGCTGTCATTCTGCATTTATCCATTCATTCATCCCCAAATTCAACGGTGTAGCTAATGAATATTGGTTTCATTTTATATTCATATCTTTATTTTTTCTTTATTTCATGCTTTGAAAGAGTGGATTTTCATAACCACCTTATACGTTATCAAAAACCTATTTTAAAGCATGCATTATACGGAGCAATGTACTATTGATCCCGTACACTTCCCAGCCCTCTTTTTAAAACACTCTTTCCTGTAACGTGTCATATATAGCCTATTGCTATCTACTGGAGAGAAATAAGTCTGGGGCTGTTCTCTTCTCTTTCTTTTTGTTGAACAGTATCAGCAAGAGAGGTAAAACGGACGGCCAGGAAAGGTTAGATTACAAAAAACTTTCATATCGTCTATATATTAAAAACGGGTGGACTGACACACCAATAGCCAGAAAATATAGACGCATGTAGCAAAGGATGTCTGTTAAATTTGAAAGTATTGGGTGTTGGAACTTTTTTCAATTCGAAGTCTTTTGCTTAACCTATTCATGATGTAACGATATGAAAGTTTTTTCTAGTCTACCCTTTGCAATCTATCTGCCATGTGCCTTGCGCTGCTTAGTTTTTTTGTTCTTATTAACCTTATTTTTTATTTTATTGATATTATGTCTTTCTTCAAATTGCCTAATAGTATAGTAGTATAGTTTTTGTTATCTTTTTATCTATTTTCTTGGTGTTATCTGTATGCACCGGGGGACTGAGAGTAACGCAATTTCGATTCTCTGTATGTATGTACTGTACATGTGGAAGAATTGACAATAAAGCAGACTTGAACTTGAACTTGAACTTAATATGACATGAAATGTTTTATGCCGAGTTACAGTTGCTGAGGAAAGTCTGGCTTTTGAAAAAGTTTTTATATATAAATATATACATATATGCCGAAATGACACGAAATAATGAAAGGCGTGATTCCAAGGCAGAAAAATGAAGGGATTGTGCAAAGAATGCATCACAAGCAATCCAAAAGAAACGTTTATTTGCAGGCGTTTTTCCAACAGTGCAAGTGACGGGGAAATGTGCGCAATAAGACCCGTCAAAGGAATCCCAGCTCAAAAAATCTTTTTTCTCTTAATGCGAAATTAAGCCTGGGGATAAGATAGTCCAAAATGAAACTGATCCACTAGTTTGAAGTGGGAAGACACATGGAGACCGGCTGGAGGTCTGGCCGAGCACGTCTAAGTTAGTGATCTTTAAATAGCTTAATTTTCCCGACATCTTTCGTTTACGGCCATACCACCCTGAGCACGCCCGATCTCGTCCGATCTCGGAAGCTAAGCAGGGTCGGGCCTGGTTAGTACTTGGATGGGAGACCGCCTGGGAATACCAGGTGCTGTAAGCTTTTTCATGTTTGCATTTTTTTATTTCGAGATAAACTGAAACCTGTAAAGGCCAGAGGCTGTCATTCTGCATTTATCCATTCATTCGTTGCTTCCTTCTGTATGTCCTCTCAAGCAACCCATTAAGCACATCTTAACAAGGCACAGGGCCGAAGTTGACTTTGCCATGTTACAACGAAAACTCTCTCGTGTTGAGGGTTCAGAGGGCTCAACATTAAGGACCTCGGTCCCCAAATTCAACGGTGTAGTTAATGAATATTAGTTTAATTTTTTATTCACATCTTTATTTATGCTTTATTTCATGCTTCGAAAGAGTGGATTTTCATAACCACCTTATACGTTGTCAAAAACCTATTTTAAAGCATGAATTATACGGAGCAATGTAATATTGATCCCGTAAAATTCCCAGCCCTCTTTTTAAAACACTCTTGTCTGTAACGTGTCATATATAGCCTATTGCTTGCTACTGGAGCGAAATAAGTCTGGGGCTGATCTGTTCTGTTTCTTTTTGTTGAACAGTATCAGCAAGAGAGGTAAAACGGACGTCAGGAAAGGGTAGACTAGAAAAAACTTTCATATCGTCTATATATTAAAAAAGGGTGGACTGACACACCGATAGCCAGAAAATATAGACGCATGTAGCTAAGGATGTCTGTAAAATTTGAAAGTATTGGGTGTTGGAACTTTTTTCAATTCGAAATCTTTCGCTTTACCTATTCATGATGTAATATGACATGAAATGTTTTATGCCGAGTGATAGTTGCTGAGGAAAGTCTGGCTTTTGAAAAAGTAATTATATATAAATATATACATATACGCTGAAATGACATGAAATAATGAAAGGCGTGATTCCAAGGCAGAAAAATGATGGGATTGTGCAAAGAATGCATCACAAGCAATCCAAAAGAAACTTTTATTTGCTGGCGTTTTCCCGAACAGTGCAAGTGAATGGAACATGTGCGTAATAAGATCCGTCAAAGGAATCCCAGCTCAAAAAATCTTTTTTCTCTTAATGCGAAATTAAGCCTGGGGATAAGATAGTCCAAAATCAAACTGATCCACTAGTTTGAAGTGGGAAGACACATGGAGACCGGCTGGAGGTCTGGCCGAGCACGTCTAAGTTAGTGATCTTTAAATAGCTTAATTTTCCCGACGTTTTTCGCTTACGGCCATACCACCCTGAGCACGCCCGATCTCGTCCGATCTCGGAAGCTAAGCAGGGTCGGGCCTGGTTAGTACTTGGATGGGAGACCGCCTGGGAATACCAGGTGCTGTAAGCTTTTTCATGTTTGCCTTTTTTATTTCAAGATAAACTGAAACCTGTAAAGGCCAGAGGCTGTCATTCTGCATTTATCCATTCATTCATCCCCAAATTCAACGGTGTAGCTAATGAATATTGGTTTCATTTTATATTCATATCTTTATTTTTTCTTTATTTCATGCTTTGAAAGAGTGGATTTTCATAACCACCTTATACGTTATCAAAAACCTATTTTAAAGCATGCATTATACGGAGCAATGTACTATTGATCCCGTACACTTCCCAGCCCTCTTTTTAAAACACTCTTTCCTGTAACGTGTCATATATAGCCTATTGCTATCTACTGGAGAGAAATAAGTCTGGGGCTGTTCTCTTCTCTTTCTTTTTGTTGAACAGTATCAGCAAGAGAGGTAAAACGGACGGCCAGGAAAGGTTAGATTACAAAAAACTTTCATATCGTCTATATATTAAAAACGGGTGGACTGACACACCAATAGCCAGAAAATATAGACGCATGTAGCAAAGGATGTCTGTTAAATTTGAAAGTATTGGGTGTTGGAACTTTTTTCAATTCGAAGTCTTTTGCTTAACCTATTCATGATGTAACGATATGAAAGTTTTTTCTAGTCTACCCTTTGCACTCTATCTGCCATGTGCCTTGCGCTGCTTAGTTTTTTTGTTCTTATTAACCTTATTTTTTATTTTATTGATATTATGTCTTTCTTCAAATTGCCTAATAGTATAGTAGTATAGTTTTTGTTATCTTTTTATCTATTTTCTTGGTGTTATCTGTATGCACCGGGGGACTGAGAGTAACGCAATTTCGATTCTCTGTATGTATGTACTGTACATGTGGAAGAATTGACAATAAAGCAGACTTGAACTTGAACTTGAACTTAATATGACATGAAATGTTTTATGCCGAGTTACAGTTGCTGAGGAAAGTCTGGCTTTTGAAAAAGTTTTTATATATAAATATATACATATATGCCGAAATGACACGAAATAATGAAAGGCGTGATTCCAAGGCAGAAAAATGAAGGGATTGTGCAAAGAATGCATCACAAGCAATCCAAAAGAAACGTTTATTTGCAGGCGTTTTTCCAACAGTGCAAGTGACGGGGAAATGTGCGCAGTAAGACCCGTCAAAGGAATCCCAGCTCAAAAAATCTATTTTCTCTTAATGCGAAATTAAGCCTGGGGATAAGATAGTCCAAAATCAAACTGATCCACTAGTTTGAAGTGGGAAGACACATGGAGACCGGCTGGAGGTCTGGCCGAGCACGTCTAAGTTAGTGATCTTTAAATAGCTTAATTTTCCCGACGTTTTTCGCTTACGGCCATACCACCCTGAGCACGCCCGATCTCGTCCGATCTCGGAAGCTAAGCAGGGTCGGGCCTGGTTAGTACTTGGATGGGAGACCGCCTGGGAATACCAGGTGCTGTAAGCTTTTTCATGTTTGCCTTTTTTTATTTCAAGATAAACTGATACCTGTAAAGGCCAGAGGCTGTCATTCTGCATTTATCCATTCATTCATCCCCAAATTCAACGGTGTAGCTAATGAATATTGGTTTCATTTTATATTCATATCTTTATTTTTTCTTTATTTCATGCTTTGAAAGAGTGGATTTTCATAACCACCTTATACGTTATCAAAAACCTATTTTAAAGCATGCATTATACGGAGCAATGTACTATTGATCCCGTACACTTCCCAGCCCTCTTTTTAAAACACTCTTTCCTGTAACGTGTCATATATAGCCTATTGCTATCTACTGGAGAGAAATAAGTCTGGGGCTGTTCTCTTCTCTTTCTTTTTGTTGAACAGTATCAGCAAGAGAGGTAAAACGGACGGCCAGGAAAGGTTAGATTAGAAAAAACTTTCATATCGTCTATATATTAAAAACGGGTGGACTGACACACCAATAGCCAGAAAATATAGACGCATGTAGCAAAGGATGTCTGTTAAATTTGAAAGTATTGGGTGTTGGAACTTTTTTCAATTCGAAGTCTTTTGCTTAACCTATTCATGATGTAACGATATGAAAGTTTTTTCTAGTCTACCCTTTGCACTCTATCTGCCATGTGCCTTGCGCTGCTTAGTTTTTTTGTTCTTATTAACCTTATTTTTTATTTTATTGATATTATGTCTTTCTTCAAATTGCCTAATAGTATAGTAGTATAGTTTTTGTTATCTTTTTATCTATTTTCTTGGTGTTATCTGTATGCACCGGGGAACTGAGAGTAACGCAATTTCGATTCTCTTTATGTATGTACTGTACATGTGGAAGAATTGACAATAAAGCAGACTTGAACTTGAACTTGAACTTAATATGACATGAAATGTTTTATGCCGAGTTATAGTTGCTGAGGAAAGTCTGGCTTTTGAAAAAGTTTTTATATATAAATATATACATATATGCCGAAATGACACGAAATAATGAAAGGCGTGATTCCAAGGCAGAAAAATGAAGGGATTGTGCAAAGAATGCATCACAAGCAATCCAAAAGAAACGTTTATTTGCAGGCGTTTTTCCAACAGTGCAAGTGACGGGGAAATGTGCGCAATAAGACCCGTCAAAGGAATCCCAGCTCAAAAAATCTTTTTTCTCTTAATGCGAAATTAAGCCTGGGGATAAGATAGTCCAAAATGAAACTGATCCACTAGTTTGAAGTGGGAAGACACATGGAGACCGGCTGGAGGTCTGGCCGAGCACGTCTAAGTTAGTGATCTTTAAATAGCTTAATTTTCCCGAAATCTTTCGCTTACGGCCATACCACCCTGAGCACGCCCGATCTCGTCCGATCTCGGAAGCTAAGCAGGGTCGGGCCTGGTTAGTACTTGGATGGGAGACCGCCTGGGAATACCAGGTGCTGTAAGCTTTTTCATGTTTGCATTTTTTTATTTCGAGATAAACTGAAACCTGTAAAGGCCAGAGGCTGTCATTCTGCATTTATCCATTCATTCGTTGATCCTTCTGTATGTCCTCTCAAGCAACCCATTAAGCACATCTTAACAAGGCACAGGGCCGAAGTTGACTTTGCCATGTTACAACGAAAACTCTCTCGTGTTGAGGGTTCAGAGGGCTCAACATTAAGGACCTCGGTCCCCAAATTCAACGGTGTAGTTAATGAATATTAGTTTAATTTTTTATTCACACCTTTATTTATGCTTTATTTCATGCTTCGAAAGAGTGGATTTTCATAACCACCTTATACGTTGTCAAAAACCTATTTTAAAGCATGAATTATACGGAGCAATGTAATATTGATCCCGTAAAATTCCCAGCCCTCTTTTTAAAACACTCTTGTCTGTAACGTGTCATATATAGCCTATTGCTTGCTACTGGAGCGAAATAAGTCTGGGGCTGATCTGTTCTGTTTCTTTTTGTTGAACAGTATCAGCAAGAGAGGTAAAACGGACGTCAGGAAAGGGTAGACTAGAAAAAACTTTCATATCGTCTATATATTAAAAAAGGGTGGACTGACACACCGATAGCCAGAAAATATAGACGCATGTAGCTAAGGATGTCTGTAAAATTTGAAAGTATTGGGTGTTGGAACTTTTTTCAATTCGAAATCTTTCGCTTTACCTATTCATGATGTAATATGACATGAAATGTTTTATGCCGAGTGATAGTTGCTGAGGAAAGTCTGGCTTTTGAAAAAGTAATTATATATAAATATATACATATACGCTGAAATGACATGAAATAATGAAAGGCGTGATTCCAAGGCAGAAAAATGATGGGATTGTGCAAAGAATGCATCACAAGCAATCCAAAAGAAACTTTTATTTGCTGGCGTTTTCCCGAACAGTGCAAGTGAATGGAACATGTGCGTAATAAGATCCGTCAAAGGAATCCCAGCTCAAAAAATCTTTTTTCTCTTAATGCGAAATTAAGCCTGGGGATAAGATAGTCCAAAATCAAACTGATCCACTAGTTTGAAGTGGGAAGACACATGGAGACCGGCTGGAGGTCTGGCCGAGCACGTCTAAGTTAGTGATCTTTAAATAGCTTAATTTTCCCGACGTTTTTCGCTTACGGCCATACCACCCTGAGCACGCCCGATCTCGTCCGATCTCGGAAGCTAAGCAGGGTCGGGCCTGGTTAGTACTTGGATGGGAGACCGCCTGGGAATACCAGGTGCTGTAAGCTTTTTCATGTTTGCCTTTTTTTATTTCAAGATAAACTGAAACCTGTAAAGGCCAGAGGCTGTCATTCTGCATTTATCCATTCATTCATCCCCAAATTCAACGGTGTAGCTAATGAATATTGGTTTCATTTTATATTCATATCTTTATTTTTTCTTTATTTCATGCTTTGAAAGAGTGGATTTTCATAACCACCTTATACGTTATCAAAAACCTATTTTAAAGCATGCATTATACGGAGCAATGTACTATTGATCCCGTACACTTCCCAGCCCTCTTTTTAAAACACTCTTTCCTGTAACGTGTCATATATAGCCTATTGCTATCTACTGGAGAGAAATAAGTCTGGGGCTGTTCTCTTCTCTTTCTTTTTGTTGAACAGTATCAGCAAGAGAGGTAAAACGGACGGCCAGGAAAGGTTAGATTACAAAAAACTTTCATATCGTCTATATATTAAAAACGGGTGGACTGACACACCAATAGCCAGAAAATATAGACGCATGTAGCAAAGGATGTCTGTTAAATTTGAAAGTATTGGGTGTTGGAACTTTTTTCAATTCGAAGTCTTTTGCTTAACCTATTCATGATGTAACGATATGAAAGTTTTTTCTAGTCTACCCTTTGCACTCTATCTGCCATGTGCCTTGCGCTGCTTAGTTTTTTTGTTCTTATTAACCTTATTTTTTATTTTATTGATATTATGTCTTTCTTCAAATTGCCTAATAGTATAGTAGTATAGTTTTTGTTATCTTTTTATCTATTTTCTTGGTGTTATCTGTATGCACCGGGGGACTGAGAGTAACGCAATTTCGATTCTCTGTATGTATGTACTGTACATGTGGAAGAATTGACAATAAAGCAGACTTGAACTTGAACTTGAACTTAATATGACATGAAATGTTTTATGCCGAGTTACAGTTGCTGAGGAAAGTCTGGCTTTTGAAAAAGTTTTTATATATAAATATATACATATATGCCGAAATGACACGAAATAATGAAAGGCGTGATTCCAAGGCAGAAAAATGAAGGGATTGTGCAAAGAATGCATCACAAGCAATCCAAAAGAAACGTTTATTTGCAGGCGTTTTTCCAACAGTGCAAGTGACGGGGAAATGTGCGCAATAAGACCCGTCAAAGGAATCCCAGCTCAAAAAATCTTTTTTCTCTTAATGCGAAATTAAGCCTGGGGATAAGATAGTCCAAAATCAAACTGATCCACTAGTTTGAAGTGGGAAGACACATGGAGACCGGCTGGAGGTCTGGCCGAGCACGTCTAAGTTAGTGATCTTTAAATAGCTTAATTTTCCCGACGTTTTTCGCTTACGGCCATACCACCCTGAGCACGCCCGATCTCGTCCGATCTCGGAAGCTAAGCAGGGTCGGGCCTGGTTAGTACTTGGATGGGAGACCGCCTGGGAATACCAGGTGCTGTAAGCTTTTTCATGTTTGCCTTTTTTTATTTCAAGATAAACTGATACCTGTAAAGGCCAGAGGCTGTCATTCTGCATTTATCCATTCATTCATCCCCAAATTCAACGGTGTAGCTAATGAATATTGGTTTCATTTTATATTCATATCTTTATTTTTTCTTTATTTCATGCTTTGAAAGAGTGGATTTTCATAACCACCTTATACGTTATCAAAAACCTATTTTAAAGCATGCATTATACGGAGCAATGTACTATTGATCCCGTACACTTCCCAGCCCTCTTTTTAAAACACTCTTTCCTGTAACGTGTCATATATAGCCTATTGCTATCTACTGGAGAGAAATAAGTCTGGGGCTGTTCTCTTCTCTTTCTTTTTGTTGAACAGTATCAGCAAGAGAGGTAAAACGGACGGCCAGGAAAGGTTAGATTAGAAAAAACTTTCATATCGTCTATATATTAAAAACGGGTGGACTGACACACCAATAGCCAGAAAATATAGACGCATGTAGCAAAGGATGTCTGTTAAATTTGAAAGTATTGGGTGTTGGAACTTTTTTCAATTCGAAGTCTTTTGCTTAACCTATTCATGATGTAACGATATGAAAGTTTTTTCTAGTCTACCCTTTGCACTCTATCTGCCATGTGCCTTGCGCTGCTTAGTTTTTTTGTTCTTATTAACCTTATTTTTTATTTTATTGATATTATGTCTTTCTTCAAATTGCCTAATAGTATAGTAGTATAGTTTTTGTTATCTTTTTATCTATTTTCTTGGTGTTATCTGTATGCACCGGGGGACTGAGAGTAACGCAATTTCGATTCTCTTTATGTATGTACTGTACATGTGGAAGAATTGACAATAAAGCAGACTTGAACTTGAACTTGAACTTAATATGACATGAAATGTTTTATGCCGAGTTATAGTTGCTGAGGAAAGTCTGGCTTTTGAAAAAGTTTTTATATATAAATATATACATATATGCCGAAATGACACGAAATAATGAAAGGCGTGATTCCAAGGCAGAAAAATGAAGGGATTGTGCAAAGAATGCATCACAAGCAATCCAAAAGAAACGTTTATTTGCAGGCGTTTTTCCAACAGTGCAAGTGACGGGGAAATGTGCGCAATAAGACCCGTCAAAGGAATCCCAGCTCAAAAAATCTTTTTTCTCTTAATGCGAAATTAAGCCTGGGGATAAGATAGTCCAAAACGAAACTGATCCACTAGTTTGAAGTGGGAAGACACATGGAGACCGGCTGGAGGTCTGGCCGAGCACGTCTAAGTTAGTGATCTTTAAATAGCTTAATTTTCCCGACATCTTTCGCTTACGGCCATACCACCCTGAGCACGCCCGATCTCGTCCGATCTCGGAAGCTAAGCAGGGTCGGGCCTGGTTAGTACTTGGATGGGAGACCGCCTGGGAATACCAGGTGCTGTAAGCTTTTTCATGTTTGCATTTTTTTATTTCGAGATAAACTGAAACCTGTAAAGGCCAGAGGCTGTCATTCTGCATTTATCCATTCATTCGTTGCTTCCTTCTGTATGTCCTCTCAAGCAACCCATTAAGCACATCTTAACAAGGCACAGGGCCGAAGTTGACTTTGCCATGTTACAACGAAAACTCTCTCGTGTTGAGGGTTCAGAGGGCTCAACATTAAGGACCTCGGTCCCCAAATTCAACGGTGTAGTTAATGAATATTAGTTTAATTTTTTATTCACACCTTTATTTATGCTTTATTTCATGCTTCGAAAGAGTGGATTTTCATAACCACCTTATACGTTGTCAAAAACCTATTTTAAAGCATGAATTATACGGAGCAATGTAATATTGATCCCGTAAAATTCCCAGCCCTCTATTTAAAACACTCTTGTCTGTAACGTGTCATATATAGCCTATTGCTTGCTACTGGAGCGAAATAAGTCTGGGGCTGATCTGTTCTGTTTCTTTTTGTTGAACAGTATCAGCAAGAGAGGTAAAACGGACGTCAGGAAAGGGTAGACTAGAAAAAACTTTCATATCGTCTATATATTAAAAAAGGGTGGACTGACACACCGATAGCCAGAAAATATAGACGCATGTAGCTAAGGATGTCTGTAAAATTTGAAAGTATTGGGTGTTGGAACTTTTTTCAATTCGAAATCTTTCGCTTTACCTATTCATGATGTAATATGACATGAAATGTTTTATGCCGAGTGATAGTTGCTGAGGAAAGTCTGGCTTTTGAAAAAGTAATTATATATAAATATATACATATACGCTGAAATGACATGAAATAATGAAAGGCGTGATTCCAAGGCAGAAAAATGATGGGATTGTGCAAAGAATGCATCACAAGCAATCCAAAAGAAACTTTTATTTGCTGGCGTTTTCCCGAACAGTGCAAGTGAATGGAACATGTGCGTAATAAGATCCGTCAAAGGAATCCCAGCTCAAAAAATCTTTTTTCTCTTAATGCGAAATTAAGCCTGGGGATAAGATAGTCCAAAATCAAACTGATCCACTAGTTTGAAGTGGGAAGACACATGGAGACCGGCTGGAGGTCTGGCCGAGCACGTCTAAGTTAGTGATCTTTAAATAGCTTAATTTTCCCGACGTTTTTCGCTTACGGCCATACCACCCTGAGCACGCCCGATCTCGTCCGATCTCGGAAGCTAAGCAGGGTCGGGCCTGGTTAGTACTTGGATGGGAGACCGCCTGGGAATACCAGGTGCTGTAAGCTTTTTCATGTTTGCCTTTTTTTATTTCAAGATAAACTGAAACCTGTAAAGGCCAGAGGCTGTCATTCTGCATTTATCCATTCATTCATCCCCAAATTCAACGGTGTAGCTAATGAATATTGGTTTCATTTTATATTCATATCTTTATTTTTTCTTTATTTCATGCTTTGAAAGAGTGGATTTTCATAACCACCTTATACGTTATCAAAAACCTATTTTAAAGCATGCATTATACGGAGCAATGTACTATTGATCCCGTACACTTCCCAGCCCTCTTTTTAAAACACTCTTTCCTGTAACGTGTCATATATAGCCTATTGCTATCTACTGGAGAGAAATAAGTCTGGGGCTGTTCTCTTCTCTTTCTTTTTGTTGAACAGTATCAGCAAGAGAGGTAAAACGGACGGCCAGGAAAGGTTAGATTAGAAAAAACTTTCATATCGTCTATATATTAAAAACGGGTGGACTGACACACCAATAGCCAGAAAATATAGACGCATGTAGCAAAGGATGTCTGTTAAATTTGAAAGTATTGGGTGTTGGAACTTTTTTCAATTCGAAGTCTTTTGCTTAACCTATTCATGATGTAACGATATGAAAGTTTTTTCTAGTCTACCCTTTGCACTCTATCTGCCATGTGCCTTGCGCTGCTTAGTTTTTTTGTTCTTATTAACCTTATTTTTTATTTTATTGATATTATGTCTTTCTTCAAATTGCCTAATAGTATAGTAGTATAGTTTTTGTTATCTTTTTATCTATTTTCTTGGTGTTATCTGTATGCACCGGGGGACTGAGAGTAACGCAATTTCGATTCTCTGTATGTATGTACTGTACATGTGGAAGAATTGACAATAAAGCAGACTTGAACTTGAACTTGAACTTAATATGACATGAAATGTTTTATGCCGAGTTATAGTTGCTGAGGAAAGTCTGGCTTTTGAAAAAGTTTTTATATATAAATATATGCATATATGCCGAAATGACACGAAATAATGAAAGGCGTGATTCCAAGGCAGAAAAATGAAGGGATTGTGCAAAGAATGCATCACAAGCAATCCAAAAGAAACGTTTATTTGCAGGCGTTTTTCCAACAGTGCAAGTGACGGGGAAATGTGCGCAATAAGACCCGTCAAAGGAATCCCAGCTCAAAAAATCTTTTTTTTCTCTTAATGCGAAATTAAGCCTGGGGATAAGATAGTCCAAAATGAAACTGATCCACTAGTTTGAAGTGGGAAGACACATGGAGACCGGCTGGAGGTCTGGCCGAGCACGTCTAAGTTAGTGATCTTTAAATAGCTTAATTTTCCCGACATCTTTCGCTTACGGCCATACCACCCTGAGCACGCCCGATCTCGTCCGATCTCGGAAGCTAAGCAGGGTCGGGCCTGGTTAGTACTTGGATGGGAGACCGCCTGGGAATACCAGGTGCTGTAAGCTTTTTCATGTTTGCATTTTTTTATTTCGAGATAAACTGAAACCTGTAAAGGCCAGAGGCTGTCATTCTGCATTTATCCATTCATTCGTTGCTTCCTTCTGTATGTCCTCTCAAGCAACCCATTAAGCACATCTTAACAAGGCACAGGGCCGAAGTTGACTTTGCCATGTTACAACGAAAACTCTCTCGTGTTGAGGGTTCAGAGGGCTCAACATTAAGGACCTCGGTCCCCAAATTCAACGGTGTAGTTAATGAATATTAGTTTAATTTTTTATTCACATCTTTATTTATGCTTTATTTCATGCTTCGAAAGAGTGGATTTTCATAACCACCTTATACGTTGTCAAAAACCTATTTTAAAGCATGAATTATACGGAGCAATGTAATATTGATCCCGTAAAATTCCCAGCCCTCTTTTTAAAACACTCTTGTCTGTAACGTGTCATATATAGCCTATTGCTTGCTACTGGAGCGAAATAAGTCTGGGGCTGATCTGTTCTGTTTCTTTTTGTTGAACAGTATCAGCAAGAGAGGTAAAACGGACGTCAGGAAAGGGTAGACTAGAAAAAACTTTCATATCGTCTATATATTAAAAAAGGGTGGACTGACACACCGATAGCCAGAAAATATAGACGCATGTAGCTAAGGATGTCTGTAAAATTTGAAAGTATTGGGTGTTGGAACTTTTTTCAATTCGAAATCTTTCGCTTTACCTATTCATGATGTAATATGACATGAAATGTTTTATGCCGAGTGATAATTGCTGAGGAAAGTCTGGCTTTTGAAAAAGTAATTATATATAAATATATACATATACGCTGAAATGACATGAAATAATGAAAGGCGTGATTCCAAGGCAGAAAAATGATGGGATTGTGCAAAGAATGCATCACAAGCAATCCAAAAGAGACTTTTATTTGCTGGCGTTTTCCCGAATAGTGCAAGTGAATGGAACATGTGCGTAATAAGATCCGTCAAAGGAATCCCAGCTCAAAAAATCTTTTTTCTCTTAATGCGAAATTAAGCCTGGGGATAAGATAGTCCAAAATCAAACTGATCCACTAGTTTGAAGTGGGAAGACACATGGAGACCGGCTGGAGGTCTGGCCGAGCACGTCTAAGTTAGTGATCTTTAAATAGCTTAATTTTCCCGACGTTTTTCGCTTACGGCCATACCACCCTGAGCACGCCCGATCTCGTCCGATCTCGGAAGCTAAGCAGGGTCGGGCCTGGTTAGTACTTGGATGGGAGACCGCCTGGGAATACCAGGTGCTGTAAGCTTTTTCATGTTTGCCTTTTTTTATTTCAAGATAAACTGAAACCTGTAAAGGCCAGAGGCTGTCATTCTGCATTTATCCATTCATTCATCCCCAAATTCAACGGTCTAGCTAATGAATATTGGTTTCATTTTATATTCTTTTCTTTATTTTTTCTTTATTTCATGCTTTGAAAGAGTGGATTTTCATAACCACCTTATACGTTATCAAAAACCTATTTTAAAGCATGCATTATACGGAGCAATGTACTATTGATCCCGTACACTTCCCAGCCCTCTTTTTAAAACACTCTTTCCTGTAACGTGTCATATATAGCCTATTGCTATCTACTGGAGAGAAATAAGTCTGGGGCTGTTCTCTTCTCTTTCTTTTTGTTGAACAGTATCAGCAAGAGAGGTAAAACGGACGGCCAGGAAAGGTTAGATTAGAAAAAACTTTCATATCGTCTATATATTAAAAACGGGTGGACTGACACACCAATAGCCAGAAAATATAGACGCATGTAGCAAAGGATGTCTGTTAAATTTGAAAGTATTGGGTGTTGGAACTTTTTTCAATTCGAAGTCTTTTGCTTAACCTATTCATGATGTAACGATATGAAAGTTTTTTCTAGTCTACCCTTTGCACTCTATCTGCCATATGCCTTGCGCTGCTTAGTTTTTTTGTTCTTATTAACCTTATTTTTTATTTTATTGATATTATGTCTTTCTTCAAATTGCCTAATAGTATAGTAGTATAGTTTTTGTTATCTTTTTATCTATTTTCTTGGTGTTATCTGTATGCACCGGGGGACTGAGAGTAACGCAATTTCGATTCTCTGTATGTATGTACTGTACATGTGGAAGAATTGACAATAAAGCAGACTTGAACTTGAACTTGAACTTAATATGACATGAAATGTTTTATGCCGAGTTATAGTTGCTGAGGAAAGTCTGGCTTTTGAAAAAGTTTTTATATATAAATATATACATATATGCCGAAATGACACGAAATAATGAAAGGCGTGATTCCAAGGCAGAAAAATGAAGGGATTGTGCAAAGAATGCATCACAAGCAATCCAAAAGAAACGTTTATTTGCAGGCGTTTTTCCAACAGTGCAAGTGACGGGGAAATGTGCGCAATAAGACCCGTCAAAGGAATCCCAGCTCAAAAAATCTTTTTTTTCTCTTAATGCGAAATTAAGCCTGGGGATAAGATAGTCCAAAATGAAACTGATCCACTAGTTTGAAGTGGGAAGACAGATGGAGACCGGCTGGAGGTCTGGCCGAGCACGTCTAAGTTAGTGATCTTTAAATAGCTTAATTTTCCCGACATCTTTCGCTTACGGCCATACCACCCTGAGCACGCCCGATCTCGTCCGATCTCGGAAGCTAAGCAGGGTCGGGCCTGGTTAGTACTTGGATGGGAGACCGCCTGGGAATACCAGGTGCTGTAAGCTTTTTCATGTTTGCATTTTTTTATTTCGAGATAAACTGAAACCTGTAAAGGCCAGAGGCTGTCATTCTGCATTTATCCATTCATTCGTTGCTTCCTTCTGTATGTCCTCTCAAGCAACCCATTAAGCACATCTTAACAAGGCACAGGGCCGAAGTTGACTTTGCCATGTTACAACGAAAACTCTCTCGTGTTGAGGGTTCAGAGGGCTCAACATTAAGGACCTCGGTCCCCAAATTCAACGGTGTAGTTAATGAATATTAGTTTAATTTTTTATTCACATCTTTATTTATGCTTTATTTCATGCTTCGAAAGAGTGGATTTTCATAACCACCTTATACGTTGTCAAAAACCTATTTTAAAGCATGAATTATACGGAGCAATGTAATATTGATCCCGTAAAATTCCCAGCCCTCTTTTTAAAACACTCTTGTCTGTAACGTGTCATATATAGCCTATTGCTTGCTACTGGAGCGAAATAAGTCTGGGGCTGATCTGTTCTGTTTCTTTTTGTTGAACAGTATCAGCAAGAGAGGTAAAACTGACGTCAGGAAAGGGTAGACTAGAAAAAACTTTCATATCGTCTATATATTAAAAAAGGGTGGACTGACACACCGATAGCCAGAAAATATAGACGCATGTAGCTAAGGATGTCTGTAAAATTTGAAAGTATTGGGTGTTGGAACTTTTTTCAATTCGAAATCTTTCGCTTTACCTATTCATGATGTAATATGACATGAAATGTTTTATGCCGAGTGATAGTTGCTGAGGAAAGTCTGGCTTTTGAAAAAGTAATTATATATAAATATATACATATACGCTGAAATCACATGAAATAATGAAAGGCGTGATTCCAAGGCAGAAAAATGATGGGATTGTGCAAAGAATGCATCACAAGCAATCCAAAAGAAACGTTTATTTGCAGGCGTTTTTCCAACAGTGCAAGTGACGGGGAAATGTGCGTAATAAGATCTGTCAAAGGAATCCCAGCTCAAAAAATCTTTTTTCTCTTAATGCGAAATTAAGCCTGGGGATAAGATAGTCCAAAATGAAACTGATCCACTAGTTTGAAGTGGGAAGACACATGGAGACCGGCTGGAGGTCTGGCCGAGCACGTCTAAGTTAGTGATCTTTAAATAGCTTAATTTTCCCGACGTTTTTCGCTTACGGCCATACCACCCTGAGCACGCCCGATCTCGTCCGATCTCGGAAGCTAAGCAGGGTCGGGCCTGGTTAGTACTTGGATGGGAGACTGCCTGGGAATACCAGGTGCTGTAAGCTTTTTCATGTTTGCATTTTTTTATTTCAAGATAAACTGAAACCTGTAAAGGCCAGAGGCTGTCATTCTGCATTTATCCATTCATTCGTTGCTTCCTTCTGTATGTCCTCTCAAACAACCCATTAAGCACATCTTAACAAGGCACAGGGCCGAAGTTGACTTTGCCATGTTACAACGAAAACTCTCTCGTGTTGAGGGTTCAGAGGGCTCAACATTAAGGACCTCGGTCCCCAAATTCAACGGTGTAGTTAATGAATATTAGTTTAATTTTTTATTCACATCTTTATTTATGCTTTATTTCATGCTTCGAAAGAGTGGATTTTCATAACCACCTTATAAGTTGTCAAAAACCTATTTTAAAGCATGAATTATACGGAGCAAAGTAATATTGATCCCGTAAAATTCCCAGCCCTCTTTTTAAAACACTCTTGTCT